>JAODUG010011015.1:19588-50101 GCA_027564795.1 Aphredoderus sayanus | reverse complement strand
TATATATATATGCCAAATTTCAAAGCAATGTAAGACTATTCCTTGAATATTTTTCTTCTCCCTCTCTGTAGGGTGTGGTTGTTCAATAACCGGTGCACATTAAATTGGGCCATGTTTCCATGAGAGTATCAAATCACATTTAGTGTAATAAGTCCCTATGGAGCAGTAAACCTCCACAACTCACACCTGCATAAACGGCACACTACCCTGCCAGCACTCTAATGTAGGACCTGATGGATGGCTGCTATTCTCATTATAGACATCACCCAGATGTTTTTTGATGTAGAACATTCCATCGGCTGTACAGGGCACTATAGTTAAAACACACACCGCTCAAATGTCTACAGATGGACCAAGGCAGTGGAAGCAGTGTCGTTTTGGGGCTGTACCACCTTTTAGTCTAAAAAGTACATATATACATGATTATGACGATGGCTGGGATGGTGAAAAAACATTTCAGTTCCTTCAGTTATTAGGTCAATGATATCTCCACATTAAAACTCCTAACTGTGAGATATATTTTTAGTTAGAAATGTATTGGAGTATACATGTTATGAAATACATAGACTATAATTTATAACCTCTGTTAAAGCCAAAAGATATTTAGCAACTTCAGCAAAGTGTTGCAAAGTATTCTGTGAAATCCTGAATCCAATCTCTCACTGGGCTTTTTCTCTTGGCCTTGTAGAACTGAACAGAAAATGTTTATGCAAATTATTGCTGGGATCACATGGCTCGCTGGAAACTCACTGGCAGTGATGTCATCATAAAAATATTACAGCCTGAACACGTTTCTATGTTCACAATTCTATGCTTGCTGGATACTTTCATTATTGACTATTAATTGACAGTGACTGCTGCGCAGATGCTTCTAACTTGCTGACAGAGTGGAACCTGAGGTCCATCGACGTGCAGAATGACCTTTTTGTGATTGGAGCTCACAGAAACTGAACCGATCCTGCCAGTAATTGAGTGTGACAAATTGTTATTGGAACTCCAAAGGCTGATTATTCATGGGAATCCAGATGTGCGATCAATTAGAGCTGAAAGGAAACGGTGAGGACTTATGTGTGTACTGGGAAACGGGGTGGTCAAAGATGCTTTTTTATTATTATTTTATTTTGGAGACGCAACAGTCTTAGGAGAGAGAGGAAGGAAGTGTTTAGCCACAGTATCTCTGCTGGAATAGGGTTATTGCAGATCTTTGGTGATCTGTTCTCTCACGTATTTGGAGTCTGTTGCGTGGGCACCTCTAGCATTTAACAGTCAGTAGCGATGGCCCATGCCAAGACAACAACACAATACGAAGGAAGGGTGCCTAGTTGTGGTAAAGAGGGCAGGGGGGGATGTAACTGTGGAGCACTGGCAATACTCTCATTCATGCGCATGCACACAGAAAGAGTCACTGAAGTCACATTCACGTGTACCGTCTTACTTCCCTTGTCTATTCCTCTACATCCCTGCTGTCATAAATTGTTCTTCCCTGTGCAGCAGTCTGTCTGCATCCTGCTCTGTTCCAGATGTGCTTAATGGCCCTTCAGGGCCGCAGAGAAGAACCTAAACCTCCTGGAGATACAGGGGTCCTCGGACAAGCAGTGACTTCCATCCACATATCTTTGTCCGTTCACTAACACAGCCATCCCAAAGCCTTTAAATGCTGCTCTTCCTATGCATAGAGAGGATTATACAGTACATATTTACCACAGTATAATGGTATGTATGTTCAACTTTATATATCTTTAGTTTGTTAAATAAGCTCTCCTATCCCCTCTATATTTTGGTGTCACTGTCCTTTTCTGCTTTAAGCACTTTAATATTATCTTTGACTTATGCACTATACACTATGTCATCATGTGTATGTGATCTACAGCCCTCTTACAGTATGATGTTCCCATTCTTCGCGGTCTGTGGGATAGGGTGTGTACTCAAAACGTCAAGGCCAAGCCAGAACAGAGCTCGTTTAGAAAGATCCGGTGCATTTGAGAGGAAGCCTCACACAGCCCAATGTTACTGAAGTAGGGCCTTGAGACTAATGCAGAGGCCTGAGAGGTTGGACCCATAGCTGTGTTTCTGCACAGAGGGAGCTCCAAGCAAACATGTGGTTTGGGTATTGATCTCAGTCTGAGTAGCTGCTTGGTTGTTAAATTTCTTTTTCATAATTCACTACTAGATATAGTTGTGGGTTTAAAAAAACCTCACAATTGTCAGTTTGACAAATAATTACAGAATTCAATGAGGCAGAGAAATATGCTTTGCCCTGTTCAGCAGCATCTTTTCTCCCCTGTCGACTACCTGTCCTAAAACGTCGGTCTGCAACCTCAATGCCTTCCGCCCCCTCTCCACGGAGATGTCCAGACCCTCATAGTATTCCAGGCTACCACCTGTCCCCTGGACCCTATCTCCACATCTCTTCTCCAAGACATCTTGCAAGACCTCCTACCATTCCTCACCTCACTACTCAACTCCTCTCTGTCCTCAGGCCTGGTCCCGGCTGCCCTCAAAACAGCTAGAGTCAGACCGCTGCTCAAGAAACCAGCCCTTGATGACTCGGCACTCCAGAATCCCTACTCTCCTTCCTGTCAAAAACCCTTGAGCTCTCCAACCAACTGTCCTTCTACCTCACAGGCCTCAACCTCCTGGACCCGCACCAGTCTGGCTTCAAAGCTGCTCACTCCACAGAGACCGCCCTTCTCATGGCAACTGAAGCCCTTCACACTGCTAGAGCATCCTCCCTCTCCTCAGTCCTCATCCTTTTAGACCTGTCCACCAGATCCTCCTTTCAACTCTAGCTGAGCTCGGAATTGCAGACTCTGCTATCTCCTTGTTTGAATCCAATCTGTCAGACTGCTCCTACAAAGTCCTCTGAGATGGATGCCTGTCCAAACCTTGGCCTCTCAACACAGGAGTCCCCCAAGGATCTGTGCTGGGACCCTTACTCTTCTCACTGTATACAAGATCCCTCAGCCCTGTAATTTCGGCTCCCAACTCTACCTCTCCTTCCCTTCATCTGACACACAGATCTCGACCTGGATCTCTGACTGCCTCACTGATATCAGCACCTGGATGTCTACACATCACCTCAAACTCAACCTCGACAAAACCAAGCTTCTCCATCTACCAGCAAAAGACAATCCTCAAATGGACCTGTCCATCACCCTAAAGAACATTACAGTGTCCTTTTCCCTTACTGTAAAGAGTCTTGGAGTCATCCTGTACAACCAACTATTATGCACAGCAAACATCACCGTCACAGCTTGTGCCTGCAGATTCTCACTTTATAACATCAGAAGGATAAGGCCGTTCCTCACAAGGGAAGCGACACAACTCCTGGTCCAAGCTCTAGTGATCTCCCGCCTGGACTACTGCAACTCACTGCTAACTGGACTACCCTCGTGCTCTACCAGACCCTTACAGCACATTCAAAATGCTGCACCACGCCTGGTATTCAACCAACCCAATTTCTCCCATGTACCCCCCTCTTCTGAGAACTTCACTGACTCCCCATTGCAGCTCGCATCCAATTCAAGGCAGTGTTGCTGGCCTACAAGGCCATACGTGGAACGGCCCAAAGTTATATCCAAGCAATGGTCTGGTTCTAGGCCCAAAAAGAGCACTTTGTTTTACCACTTCAGCTGGCCGGTTGGCGATGCCACCTTTAAGACTCGCTTAAGAATCGAAGTCTCGCCTATTCTCCGTCATTGTACCACAGTGGTGGAACGAGCTTTCAGCAACAGTTAGAACTACGGAAACACTACCCACTCTTACTCTTCCGTAAGAGACTCAAGACACCTCCTCACAATCCACCTTGGTACCTCAACCAACGACCTCGCCACCTCTTAGCACTCGCTCTTATCTTAAAGTGTCATCTTTGAATCCGTTTACTCCTTGTGCACTTATCTCTTGCTCTTACTTCTCATGCTCTTATGCTCTTTCTATATATAAAAAAAAAATCTTATGTACCAAGCACTTTAGTTAGGCCTTTACCTGTTGTGTTTCTTATATGATTGATTACTTGGTAGTAGACATTATGACATTGTGCCGTGATTGTTCTATTTAGAATATTGTTTGCTTACAATTGCTGGTGTATGACCTGTCAAACTATTGACAAATGTACTACATTAAGTCAGTTTGGATAAACGCGTCTGCCAAATGCCGTATATGTAATTGTAAGATAATGTCAAACATTAACGTACTATATAACTTTGGCTGCTGTCTGTCAATTTCTATGATGGAGTAACAGCGCCATCTTCTGTGCTTTTGATTTATATTCCAAAATGTAAAACCTCGTGGTCTCTTGAATAATTCTCAGAAATACAGCTTCATTCCGATATTAGATATGGTAATAAACTGCATCCATATAGCGCTTTTACAACCTTCTGGCCACTCTAAGCGCTGTACGTGATTCCCTCACACAATGATGGTAAAATGGTAATGGTTTAAACATATCAAGACATCAAATGCATGAACAGTTTGATCTCTTTATTATTTCAAGTCATTAAAGGCACAGCCAAAAATAAATTCAGCGCAGTAAATCAAAATATAATTAAAATCATGTATCATCTTCTGTAATTAAAACAATGTCATGGCTAAAGTTATTACATGTAATTAAAATAAAGCATGTTTGGATTTATTTATTGCATGGACACTACTTAATTACATTTATAATTGTAATCAACATTTGTTTTTAAATCATTCTGTAGTAAAAAATATAAACAATTAGTTTCACACCTTAGTCTTAGAACACTAAAGTATCACAGCACCACAAAAATAATTTCACAAATATGTCTGATCAAAATCTCAAGTATCTGTGGAGTTAAAGTTGCCACTGATCATTAGCACCATATGCTCCAATGAATGTCCAAGTCAGATGTGGAATATGAACTACTAGTTAGTGGTAAAGAGGAAAATTAAGGACTATAATGTATAGACATGAATTGCTATAGACAATAAGAAAGTGCTACTGCAGGTCCAGTTGTCGAAAACAATAATTGACATGTTTTGTCTCAGTGTAAAACAATTTTTGTAATTGTAAAAAAAAAGAAAAAGAATTATGTTGGTCATTCACAATGTTCTAATTTATTCTAACATACACCGTTTTGATGTAAACTCTAGATATTTGGGAATGAGTTCAAGTACTAACAACAAACACTCTCCAGTCAAATACAGCTTCAAACCTGACTTTAATATGAAAAACTTTGGTCCCATTAAAGCCCAGTGGTGTCGGTTCACAGCCGCCTAGCACTGAGGCGTTCAGGAGAAAGGCTTCTTTTGTTCCTAAATGCCTGCGAACAAGAAGATGGAGAAAATATGTGATGTTGTCTTAGAATTTAATGTAATACAGCATAAGTCTTACATTGATAGAAATGCAGAGTAATGTAAAGCAATACTTACCCTGAGGGCCATGAGTAGGCATGTTGTATGGAGGAGAGAATAATAACCTTAACTTAACAATATAACATTTCTAAATTGAAGCCGTTTAGATGAGTCAAGTTAAACCCCTAATCATAACAGAATTCTTGTCACAGCTAAAAAAAGCTAATATATGGTTAATTAGAGTCTTTTTTCGAAGAAACTTACAAGACTGCGAGTTGGGCTGACAGAGCGAGAGCGAACAGGGCTGGTGCTCCGACTTCTGCTCCTCCACTGGAAAGACAATAGAAGCAGAAACTATTATTTTTATCTTTTCCCTTCTTCATAGACCAAGTCACAAAAGCCATATTGAACAGCTTTCTCCAAATGGAAATGTTTAAGATACAAATATACAAATCATGGTGGAAATACTGTACCAGAGCACCCCTTCTGGTCACAGCCTCTCCCTTCACTATCACAGAGTCCCCTTCTATGAGAGCAGGCCACACATGATAGTACACCAGAGGAGCTGTGAACTCAGAGTCATAGCTGCGACGATACCTGTCATGAACACAGGAACAGAAAGGGAAGGCATGAGGAAGAGATGTGTGCCTGTGTCTTTTAGTTAAGCGGCATCAATATGGTCGCAACCAGATGTAAGCGACACAAGAAAAGCATATGAAGATAAGCTTATAATGATCTGTTTTGAAAAACAAAGGCTTAGAATTATTTGGTTATGACATTTGTGTAAACAGTAGAATATGTGAATAGTTTGTGCAAGTAAAAAAAAAAAGAAAGAAAGTTCTCATTTAAATGCAAATGTGTCATCAAAATGTTTTGGTGAGGTGCATAGCACTGACTTGGTGTCACTAAAGAGCTCTCCATCACTGGCGAAGGCCAGGCCCAGAGGGGGCTCCAGCGTCTGCATGGCAAACGCCAGTTGGCACGTCTCTCTGATCAGGCTACTGATGAGGACAAAGTCCACCTCAGGCGGGAAGGAGATGCGTGGGTTCACATTCATGGCGTTGATCACATCCTGACAGGGACGAATACATAGTCAGACAAGTCCCCCCAATTCCAACTCTTATCACTTCTTTACTATTACTTACAGCATAGAGTAAAGTAGAGCCTTACATTGATGCTGGCCTGTACATCGTAGAGGTCCAGGTTTCTGACGATGTAGTCCACTGCTGCATCTTCAAGACTCTCTGGACCCATGTGGGTGGGAGACAGAGTCTTTCGTATACGCAACTTGAACTGACGGTAAGCTAACTTTGCTGCCTGGAAGGACTCCTGAGAGACAGAAACGACATGTTACCAGCATAAATAAATGCATTTGACCGCTGAAAAATTCAAATGCTTAAAAAGTTAACTGGTTACAGTACATCACAGAAATATAGATTGCTTACAGCTAAAATCCATTTGATATGGTATTGTGGTCTGGAGACAGGCAGTCAATTATACCTAATACCCAGTGTGTGTTATTGATGGAGTTTAGCCATACCACAGTGGCAATGAAGATGATTTTCTGGACCATCTCTAGGTCATCGATGTACCGCCGCAGGAGGCTCTGGGCCTCCAGGCGCTCCACAGCGTACAGGTCACTGAAGCGGGACACCAGCCGTGCATGTCGGGAGGAGCTGGTGAGCTGGGCTCTGGTGGGCGACTCACTCTTCAGGGGACTGGAGGGTCGGCTGCGTCTGGGCATGGGGCTTGGAGAACGACTCCTCACCAGCCTAGCGGAGAGGGAGGGACGCTTTCAGCAATCTGTATAGTTTTAGTGCCGTGTGTTGAGCATTGAGAATATTGCCATATTGACAAAATGTCAAGTGTTTTGACTAAATACCTCTGTGTGTGTGTGTGTGTGTGTGTGTGTGCACACATGCATGCGTGCACTCACCTCTCCTGCAGCATAGTCTTTTCTGTGGTCAGATATGACACTTCTTCTTTCAACAAGCGAATCTGACGCTCATAGTCATCTAGAGCATCTAGTTTCCTCCTATAAATGTCTACCTGCTCATGTGCCATGCGCAAACTGAAAACACACAAATGCACACATGTAAGCACAATTTTATTAATCCAGTACAACTTAATAAACCTAAACGATTACATATTTTTGCCGGGTTTCTGTGCATTTTACTCTGCTTTTAGCTGTAATATTTCATCTTCTGTAGCCAACAGTGTGGTTGCTGACTTGTTCTTTGTGTCATCTAGCTCCATGTGAGCCTCAGCCAGTCTAGAATAAAACAAAAGGACATGATACTTAACAATAGTTTAGCCCAGAGAACACAATATGTTGATATGGACTCCCCTTACCAAGAAATTATTCACTTACACAAAGGATTGATTCATTCACACTAAAAGCATCTTGAACCTCAAAGGGTCCAGACCCACAGTTTGAAACACTGTCCTAACCAATGTACTAACTATGAAACTTATCCAAATTTAAATATCTTTACAGTGTTTTCTTTGAAATACAGTATTTAATGGGACACTACTCGATACAGTATGTCTCTGGAATTTCCCTTGTGGTTGCAACTGGTATTACAAATAATTATTTGGTTTAAAGTGTGTCTATATGACTTTCTGCCACTAGATCTCATACCAGAGCATCAGCATATCAGACCAAACCAAATGCTACACACTATGAAAACAAAAAACAATGGGGCGCAGATTACAACACACACAAAGGGAGTCGGATTCCCTATTCTCGGGTCAGCAACTCAGCATGCAATTGTGTACAATCACCTACTACATGTATACCTTACAGAGAAAATTGTTGTTTGCTGTTATTTTAATGTTTAAAATAGTGTATAGGGTACCTAAGGAGGAAGACTTACTCTGCTTTGACAGAGTCCAGCTGCATGCGAGTGGAGCACAGCTGAGTCTCCATCTTCTGCATGTCACTGCCATGGGTGGCAGATAGTTCCCTCATCTTCCTGTCCTTCTCCACCGACTCCTGAGAAAAAGATGATTCACCATGTTGCTGTCACATTAGAACTGACTAGAATAGAGTAGAATAGAATAGAATTGTATTGTGATTTTAGTATAACGTGAGATGCATATCATGGGGACTGCATTCAGGCTTGTAATGGAGCATAAGAAAGCTTCTACATAACACAAAAACATGATATGTGAAGAGGTCACCTGGATTAACTGCAGACTAGTGTCATCAGAGACTGAGGGCCTGGCCATGGCGAAACATGTTCCCAGCCAGGGCAACAGACGGGTTTTAAGAGTGTCCACTCCAGCATAGTGCCCACCTGTGCAATGAGGTCACATATTCTAAAAGCATTTGGGGCAAAGTGTGCGTGTGCGTGTGTGCATGTGCATGTGCATGTGCATGTGCATGTTGTGTCTGCATGCATGTGCAGGGTTCCTACTGTTTTCTAGAGATTATATTACAGGTCATTTTCAGTGATGCTCTATCTGGTTTAACAGCACGATCCCTGAAGTCCATGTCACATGGTAGCACGTGTGTGCTACCATGTGTGTGTGTGTGTGTGTGTGTGTGTGTGTGTATGTGAGAGAGATAGGCATACTACGGTATACCTTCAGCAGCTGTGAAGTTCAGAATGGTGAAAAGTTGGCCCTGGATCTTGGCAGTGAGCTCAATCAACTCGCAACATTTATTTAAATTTTGGTCACATGATATCACCTGTGAACATGAGCAAAAACCACCAGAGTGTAAGTTTGAGTGAGTGAAGGATGGAGGGGGAGGATACCTAATTATACAGGCTAGTATATTAAACTATGTTGCACTACAGGGTCTATATCTTTACAGTCTTGGCCAGTATACTGTAGGTTTCAGAAGACATGCATGTTTACTTCTCCACCGAAAGGGGGGGCAGTCCTCCAAGGCAAACACTAAAAGGAATAGTAATAGTAGCCATGACGACTTGCGTCTATAGCAACCAAACTCTGCTGGGAAATCAATCTGATCAAAACAGGTGCATTCCTTTGCAGCAAAATGTACTTCTCATTGTTTAACGCCATATTACTAAACATTACACTGACATCATCTAACATCATTTTCTAAAACAACAACTGAAATATCTATCATTACAAAAGGGTAAAGAAAACATGTTTTAAATACAGATAGAAGATTAAAACTCTTTTTGAGGCAACGTACAGCACAGTAAAGTAACTACAGTGCTAGTACTGTTAGAGTACTGTACTTACTGTACAGTAACAGTAGCCCGTTTGTTTTCATTTAATTGGTACTGATACAATGAATATTGCAACAGAAATCGTCTAACCATTGCCGATGGTACTTACTGTATTAGTACAGTAACGTAGCCTATACTGTTACTGTTAGTGTTTACAGTAATTCAGATATAGATGTGAGTAATTACTGATGACTTACATGATAGTCCTGGTGCCAACTCTGAAGCTTGTCCTGTAAAACGCTGAAGGACGAGGTATTGACTAGTCTCCTTAAAGTGTCGGCCATGTCCGTTGTTTCTCCTAATCCTCCGAGGTAAGAATGCTCCCAGACAACGGCTGCGTTTAATCTGTTGCTAGCGCCAGTGTCGAGCGCACTTGTCTACTGTAGCAGCGCGTAACGTACTGTTACTTTAGTTTTCCGGATGTCTGCTTCTTCTTTTAAGAGTCACCAAGGCACCCGGCGCCGTCGATTGGTATAAACAAGAAGAAAGTGAACTAACAACGAGTAATTTTTTTTGGATTGTAGTCTACCGGACGTGTTGGGAACACTGTTATATATTGCTATTCAGTTACCATTGTGTCATACTGTCAAACGATCCTAACCTGATCCTAACAGTGCGTCACCCAAACAGTAGCAACTTGTTACTGTTGTTTCCGGTGATACTGTTAGTTTTCAGTAATTCTATCCATCTCAAATAGAGTAGAAGTCGGCGGTCGTGTAACATAAATTTATATTATATTTTTCAACAACATCAGGGGGTGCACCGTTCCTGGAGGTACTGCAATACCAGGTCGATGCGTGGAGTGGACGGAGCAAGCCCCTATTCCATCTCCCTGCTCCAAAAATCAATTTAATATATGGTCCCCGGGTAGGGGACGTATCAGATATTAAACTGATAAGAACAGATACTACACTTGATCTTAGCCAAAAGGCCGAGAAGCGATAACGTAATAGGTTTTGGGGTAAGCAAGCCATTCACAGCTATGACACTATTATTGACGGTATCCAACAAAACTTTATAGGAGCCTATGTCATAAAAGAGAAAGATTGCCATGACAATACGTAAATGTAAAAGTGCTATTAAAGCCGGGAAAACTCGTGTATTTAAGAAATAAGAGCTCTTAAAACATTTTTTCAGCGCGTCCGGGTCACGTGTGTCATGTTACTCCAATAGAATCCGGTTTCACAAATATACCATAATTCAGCTATGAAACAATAACATGTAGGATGTTATTGTAGACATTACAAAACCATATCAAACTAGAATTACCTCCACCATATAACAAAACGCCACCATCTGCTAAAGTTAGGATTTACGTGAGTTGTTGGATGACTTGGATATTGCATTCTGCTGTGTTGGTTATACATAGCAATACTACTGAATTAAAGCCGACCTCACCCAAACACTGTTGCATTATGAAAATGCAAGTTTTTTTAAGTATGAAATATTTTGCCCATGCTGCATTTTGTTGCCGTCTTGCTGTGACACATGGTAGTAGGCTTAAGCCTATGATATTATATAAATATCCAGTCCTGTACTGCCATCTGGTGGTTAACCGTTGATACAGACTTATTTGATAGTGTATTCGCTATATATTACTTTATCAAATAAGTCTGTTAAAATTACTTTATTATTTAATTAATTATGTTTTTTTATGCGCGTGTGTGTGTGTGTGTGTGTGTGTGTGTTTGTGAATTTACATTCTATTTGTTCTAGCTTCCCCATCACATAATTACAAATAAAATAATTTAATAAACTATATGGTATGGGAAAAAATAAGCGTATATAGGCATATACTAATATATGCTAATTAATATTTAATAAAGCAGAACAACTCCACTTAGATGCTTTATTAGTTTAGCTATAGGTTAATGACTCACTATAAGAATCGCCTATGGAAAACATGAATGGACATGGATTTTTCTATTTTGGGCATTTGTGTCTCTCTCTCTTGCAATTTTATTGGCTGTTTGGAACTGGAATGGACCATTATTTATAATACATTGGAACATGTAATTTAGCCCGGTTATGCACAAAATAATTATTATTTTGTGCGTATTTTGTGTATGTTTGCAGAATAGGCTACAGATAATGTCAAAATAAATAGACACCCATCATATTTGGTCTGATTAAATGTGAAGTGGTTTCTTCCACTGTCATTCCCAAGTGGATATCAGTCAGACCCAAGCTCAAGATGGCGTCAGAGCAGGTTTGTTTTGTAAAATGTATTATATTTCTTCTTGCAGAGATTGCGAGTATTTATAAAGAACAAGTATCAATCTCTATGATAACGTAATACAATGGCAAAAAGTAGTCTACCGCTGGTGTTATGATAGCGAGCTACTTAACGAAAGGCTTGCCTGCGCTATGTCTAATTTAATAGAAATAGAAGAATTTCACTATCTAGCAGGATACACAACAATTTATTATGAAATGTATCTACTATTGCTATCTAATCGACTGTTATATTTCAGTTTTGAATATGCGGCAGCAAGGACGACTGCTATTTATTTTTAGTTGTGGACAGACATAGAGACGCGCGGCCACACATCTTGCATTCCTCTGCACACAATTATGTTTGAAAGACGTCCAAATGTTTACACTGAAACATAAGCTACTTTATATTATATTGCAACGCCAACGTGCTAAAATATTATCCATTATAAATGATAGGAAGAAAATTATATTATCGTGTAATGTTATGTTTATTTTAGGAGAGTTCCAATGGGCCAGTGAAGAAGTCAATGCGGGAGAAGGCAATAGAACGGCGCACCGTCAACAAAGAACACAACAGTAATTTTAAAGCAGGTTATGTACCCATCGAAGAGGAGCGTCTTCACAAGACAGGACTAAGAGGGCGCAAGGGAAACATGGCAGTTTGCATTATTGTTCTCCTTTTTCTCCTTGCCCTCATAAATCTAATTGTAAGTCAAATTACTCTCAAATAAATGTATCACTGACTGAGTATTGAGTATTTTATTCATTCATGTTTCATGTTCCCCGTCTCTCAGATCACTCTAGTAATATGGACAGTGATCCGCATTGGCCCAAACGGTTGCGACAGTATGGAATTTCATGAGAGTGGGTTACTGCGCTTCAAGCAGAAGGCTGACATGGGCATAGTCCACCCGCTGCATAAAAGCACAGTAGGGGGGCGAAAAGACAAGGACCTGATCATCACTGGGAACAACAACCCTGTAAGAACGTAGCTGACCACATTTTCATTCAACTTTGGTCAAAAATACAAATAATGTTATCCAGGTATAATAACAAAGTGGTTATGTGTATTTATGCTCAGTTCTTTTAAACTGCTGTACCTCCTGCTGTGCCAGGTGGTGTTCCAGCAAGGCACCACCAAACTGAGTGTGGATAAGGAGAAGACCTCGATTGTGAGCGATGTTGGCATATCGTTCACTGACCCCCGCACACAGAACACATTCTTCAGCACTGACTTTGAAAATCACGAGTTCCACCTGCCCAAAGGAGTTAAAGTGCTTAATGTAAAAAAAGCCTCCACAGAAAGGGTATGTACCATGGCCATATTTTTGCCATCACTGAAACAAAGGATCATCATGATGTCCATGTTGTGCCTGTCATAAATGTTTAGTTTAATTATAGACAAACACTTATATTCATCGGGTTTCATGTCGATAAATAGCCTGTCATTAGATGGAGAGTTAGCTGAGCGATGTGACAACCATTTAGTTTCACCTTTATTATTGGCATATTATTGTTTTTTTAATTTTGGTTACAACCTAATCAAGTAATTTATTTTTCAACGGGTGTCTAAGGTGCGCTTTTAGTAGTCCATATTCGGAACATTGTAATTTCACCATGGCAGACCACATCAATAACATCCATTGTTGCATAATAACGTAGCCTAGCATAAGTGCCGTAGGATTCTATTAGCGCTGAAGTTGTTTTAAGTTCCTAAATCCTCAATTCTCCATCACATCTTTCCTTGACTTCATTACGTATTCATTCGAATGCAGCCCATGTCCCCATGTCTTGTTCTGATTAATTGAAGATGGTCCAATCATCTACTAGCACTTATATTTGTGAAAATCACCACCAAGAAGTTGCTGTTCGGATTATTTAAAGGTGGTACAATCACCTGCTTATGGTTTGATTGACACTAATTGGCACCACCTATCAGAATTTTCAGACTGGATCTTATTTGGAGCTTAAGGCCTGATTCATAGTCTATGTAAGCTATGTGGACGCGAACAAGTTACTCAAGGAAGGCTTGACATATACATGCTTAGCAAAATGTTAATAATTTCTCTGTAATACATGAGTTACCTGTGTGTTCACAACTGCGTTGACGTAGCATATGTACACTATGACTGCGAAAGACCTAAGTCAGGCTGGTCTTACCAGGTAAGCGTAGAACAGTGAAATGTTTTTATTTATAGGAACATAACATACATACTTTACTTCTCTTTTCAGATCACCAGTAATCTCACCTCCGATCTGAACATCAGGGGGAACAAGGCTATAATTCGGGGGAATGAGGGGGTCAACATCATGGGCCGGACTGTGGAATTCAAGATGGGAGGAGATATTGAGCTCAGAGCTGTAAGTAGGGGTATGGCCAATAAGATTATCATAAAGGGTACACCTAGAATGGTCTATTCTCTGTTTAAAATAGATAGCTCTGTATTATTACTATGGCACACAGTATTATCACTGATGTGTCATGTGTATTCCACTGTTGTTGTTTTTTTATATAGTGTCAGTAATCCAACAGACAATACTTTCAAACCTCGCATTCAAAGAAATAAAACAGCTTGCCCACTGTCATGTAATGAATGAGGGTTACATGTACAGAGACTGAATGTTTTTACTTTACTGCAGGAGAACAGCATTGTCTTGAATGGGTCAGTCATGTTCAACGCCACTCGCATCCCAAACTCCTCAGGCGATGTGTACTTTGATGACGGTCTGGAGCGATACAAGCTTTGCATGTGTGCAGATGGGACTCTGTTTCGTGTCCAAGTGAAGCACTCCAACATGGGCTGCCAGACGTCAGACAACCCCTGTGGAACAGGCCACTGAGACTTGAACAGAATTTTAAATCGCCTCCAAATAGCCATCTCTGATGTCTGCCAAACCACTTGTATATTAAACAGTGAAAACAACGGAATGTTTTTCACATCTTACTCAAGATGATGCCTTTGCAGTATCTCAGCAACTCCTTAAAAGAATTTTTCTGTGCCCTGCTTTATATTACGAGTCAGTTACATTTCTACCAGAGATAGATACAGTATATTCCAAATTCTCCTTACCAGTATTAATACAAGGTTTCCTAGTGGAATGTTTATTTATTTTTGGTTTTGTTTGCTGTTTTTTTTTCTGGCAGATGTGTGTAATATATTTCTCTAAATAGGCACTGATTAAGGGCACTAGAAGACATACCGATAATAATAGATGCTTGATAAATAAATGTATTAATAGGAAATATAAAGAAAAAAGTGTATCGATAGGAAAGTGTTTAAACCATCCAGTATTACTACACAAATCTCAATCCACATTGGACTGTCCATCATGCATGTGCCAACTGATTTCAAGAAGGATGATGCAGTAATAATCACATTTTGTGACAAACACTTCACCGCTAAAACCAATGTTAATCATTTGTGACACATTGGATGCTATTTGCTATATTAAACTGCAATGCTATGACTTTTTTATATTTACGTTTATGAAAGGAATACATGTTTTAACATTTTTAAAAGTTTTTGAAGAATATATGTAACTTTATTTGAAAAGTGTTGAGTGGAATGAGTTTTGTGCAATATGACATATCCCTGTTTGATAACTACAAGTTGTTTTGATTTGAAGTGTTTTCTTTGCTTGATAACATACATAACTAAAGGTAAAAGGTTGCTGACAACTTTGCGGAATAATTTAGGGAAATAATTGTCAAACCATTAAATGCCTGATGTGACATAACACTGATCAATGTTGCTAATAAATGCAATGTTCTCAAATAGAAAAAGGGCAACCAGTCCTACTTTAATACCTCTGTCAAGGATTTGATTATTTGTAAGAAATACATGTTAATGATGTGCCATAATAATATAGCATTAATACAGCATAATAATACTAAAATCCAAGGTTGAGTGAAAAAACTTCTGTTTACTAGCAAATAGCCAAGGCTTGGCTTGCTTGCTAATTAACTTATGCCATCATCTCATTTATCTATCAGGTATGTAAAAAACAATGATGGTAAAGCATTAACTGGCTGTGTGAATTATTAACGGAATCACCATAGGAGTTATTGCAATGGGTCTGGCCATATTCAGCAACATAGCAGTACAATCCAGACTTTGATCAGAATCAACGCAGGAGTCAAAGTCAATAGGCAGTGAATGTATTGGAATTCGAAAAGGGTGACAGTCACAAGATTGTTTTAAAGATAAATTACATTTTAACACACAGGTAAGTCGAATAAATGATCAATGTATATGACGGTTAACTTCTGATGCAGGTATTGCAAATTATTGTTTAATGTTGCCTGTTTTGTTTGTATTGAATGTACTGTAAATGAGAAAATGTGCTTGTTCCTATAGCACTACACACTCATTATGTGTTTGTGGGTTAGGTTATTATGAGCCTTCCACCGTGGCCATTTTTGGCTGCTTTGCTGCTCCTCGCCGCCCATGGGCTCCAGTGTTTGCCTCTCCACCCTGCGTGTCCCGTGCCCTGCCTGTGTCAGGGGGGTCCACTGTTGAACTGCTCCTCCTCTGGTCTTTCTCTGGCACCACAACACTCCCTCGCCACGGTGACAGAAGTAGACCTGTCCCATAACCTCCTCAAATCTGTCACACTTAGCTGGCCAAACATCAACCTCAGGAACGTGTGGCTGGGGAATAACACCATCACACACTTGTCTCTCTGCGTAGAGAGGGCCACTGGAAGCCAATATGTGAGAGGTGGACGTCCCCACTTCTCCACACCATGGGGAAAACAGACCTGTGTATCTTGGGCTCCTGCTTTGCAGCTGCTATCTGTTGAGAGGAATCAACTAACACAACTCCCTGAGGGTGAGTCCGTCACACACCCACAAATAAAAACATACACTTCTGCAGTTCTATGTTCAACATTAATCTTATATTGAAGGTATTGGTCTTGCTTGACACATTATATAGTAATAGAGATAGCAGTCACAGTAAGTCTTTATCTAATTTATATGCCAGGTGGTCTGTATTTCGTTTAAGGTTTAATTCAAATTTTGAAATCAGTTTTGTTATTATTTTCAAGCTTTGTTGTTAGTTTTCAGTGTGTTTAAGAATTAGATTATGTTTTGTCATTATAAGTAATTTTTGGTGGCTGTTGAGTTGTTTAAAAATGTAGGCGAAATGTCCTTCTGTGGGCTTTGTGTGTAGTGGAAAAGGGGATAAAAATATCTAAACTTAATTCATAGTAATTTTAATTTGTTTTTGTTTTCTTTGGAACCATGCATTACATAACAGTTTTAGATTAGTTTCAGTTTTTATTGCAGTTTACTACACCTTGTTTCTACACCTTTTACGTTCAGGTTACTATAATGACATGTATGGAATGTGTCTTATCTCATAGAACTTTGCTCTGTTCAGAAATGATTCATTCTTGACAGATAATGGCACAATGCAATTTAGTTTTCAACGTCAAGTCACAGAGCTCGTACCCGGCAATGACAATAGTATATTATACATTTAAAAGATAACTAAATTGCATAATTATTTGTAAATTGACTCATTAGTGAAGTGGACATAGAAAAAAGTGCATTTACTGGGTGCTTTTATAATATTCTTGGATGGCCTCTTTTGCCTAGCAAGAATTGAGTTGAGTTGCAGACCTCCTTCCTGATTGGTATGCAGCTCACAGAATCCTTAGCGCCTCTCTAATGAAGCACATATTCACAGGGCATTACTTTAGCACAGCAGTATCAGCAAGACTGTCCCATGGGAGCCGGGCAGCCGGCAGAGGAAAGTCAGAAGCACGGAAGGTTTTTAGCCATTAATCAGTTGTAGAATAGTATGAGTACGAATACCACACATTTGTCCATTTATGCACAGAATGAATACATGCATGGGAAAATGTGGGCGCATTATTTACATACATTCGGTAGTTTGAACTTAGATTTGTTTTTCATCATCTTGCACTGTGTCTTTTGGCACTATGGACCATCAATCCTGAACAATCTCCATTTTTACATTTTGTTACACTAAATGTGTTTTTAAATGTGTTATGTGCTATTTATGGATAACTCAGACAAAACAATAAAGATTCAGACCACTTAATTCTCATGCATTAAATTCCGTTGGCAATATTTTAGGAAAATTACATATAGGCATCAATATAATGTGATTTGTTTTACCTCTAAAAGTGGTGGTTGGTGCACCAGGGATGAGGAGCATATAGCCTGTTAGTACCTAAAAACAACTTCAGTAAAGATAGATAATACTTAGTTTAAAGTGATTATTTACTGTCATTAATATAATGCTTGTTGTTTCAACCAGCAACATGTGACTGTAGTAGTTGTGGGAACCATTATTATTTTATGTTTGCACAAAATACATAAAGTAGCTATGTCAGTTTGTAAAACTAGATGTTATTATAGTCACCTAGGGCCTACTTGTAAACCTTAAAAAGCACTATATAAGTGTAATGATTATTATTAATAGTATTATTGCCTACTCTCTAAATTACTCAGTCAGGAGCCTCTATTTTGTTTGTAAAATGTTCTTGTGTTGTGAACATTTGTTTCAAATGTTCTTGTCTTGTGTTGTAAATGGTAAAACAGGGCTACAAGGCAGTAGATCCCTATGGATTCTGCAGCTCTCCTACAATAGGATTTCATCCCTGCAACCAGGAGATCTGAGCCATCTTCAGCAGCTGAAAGAGCTTTACCTGCATCATAACTTCATCACAAGCATCCATCCACAGGCACTTCAGGATGTAATCCACCTCAAGGTGTTGATGCTAATACATTGAGATAAACAGTATCTTATTAGTATTTATTATTACATTTACCAACCAAAACAACATTTTAGTTAGGACCATTATAGTCAAAGAGAAAATTCATTTACATTTGCTGTTATTTATATTTGGTGACATGGCTCTGTTCTGGGAGCTCCCTGCCCTTCCATGCACATACATGGAAAGCCCAAGGCAGGGAGAGCAGCATAAGACCATCCACATGGTAGAGAACAAAGCAAGTATCAATGACAACACCATGACATTGATTAAGTGAGAAGGTGAAGGCTTGTTGCAAAAATTCTTTCCGAGGAAGAGTCAAGAATGGGTATAGGCCAAGGCCGTTTAAATAAGGCACCGGAAAAAGTTTGGCCAATAGTATGTTTAGCAATGATCAGCTGAGCAGTCTGGTCACTGAGATCAGGTGGGCATTCAGCTGACTATTGAGATTATGGCTCGGCTTGACTTCGTGGCCTTCCTGAACTAACACTATGCTCAATTTTTGTTATGCTGGTTTAAATCACATGTAACTCACAAGCATAACTGTGAATAAAATCAAGGAGTGTACATTTAGGAAAATGCAATATTATATTGATTTGCAAAGAATTAGTCGTTCAACAGCTATTAAACGGCAATCGCAATATTATTTATTTTACTAAAAATATATCAAATTGAATATTGTGTTGCCTTCAAAGGTACTGGACCTGAGCTTCAACTCATTGATCACCATTACTCCCATGACCTACCTGTCTCTGCGTAAAACCGGAGCAGAGGTTAACCTGCACGGTATCAGTTGGCAGTGTGACTGCAGAATGCGTAGTGTCAAGAGATGGATGGCCTATGAGAGTGACAGAGGTCAGCCAACATGGAGCATTGTGTGCGCTTCCCCATTTGCCCTTTCAGGCAGAGACCTGCTGCAGCTGGAGGACGATGACCTCAGATGCATAAATGTTGAGGACAGGTCAGAGCACCCCCAAGATGTCACAGTCAACAAGGGTTCACAGATACTGCTGCCCTGCCCTACGTATCAAGGTAACCTCTTTAGACAGCCTTCATACCGTCAATTAATGTTACCTGATGCCTTGGTGGTATCATTTAATTAAGAATAAACGTGAAAGGTAATTTAAATAAATTTGTATGTGTCTTTGTTTTAGATTCAAGATGGTGTACGCCAAATGGTGAAATGTCAGTCAGCCAGTCGCAGGGTGGCCTGCTAATCAATAACATCACAGAAACAGATGCAGGATTGTATGTGTGTGTGTCTGAATCAAAGCAAGGTTTTTTGACAGTCTTCAACTTGCAAATAAAGAAAACCAGAGAAATAGGGATTAAAAGACTTCCCAGAGATGTACCTGGTGATACCCCTGTGATCCAAAAAAGCATCTCTCAGTGGATGGACCAACAAAGCAAACAAAAAAACACACAATCTGACTTGGCTCTAGCTGTAAGTTTGTCAGTAATCATTACATTCCTGGTAGCCTTTATCCTTGGTGTCCTTGCCAGACCATTTATCGATGTCCTCTGGAGTAGAGTCTGCGCCAAGAAAAGCTCTTCTTCAGCTAACCCTGTCTCCTCTACTCCTATGCCATCTAGACAACATCCTTATGAGAATGAGGCTTATTGCAGTGAAGAGGAACCAGAGGAGCCAGAGGCATACAGGGAAAGAAGAGTGACATTTAGCATTGTAGACTCTAGTGAATACATAAATGTGGCACCGTTTACTGTGGGAAGTGAAATGATACATGAAAATGCAGAAAAAGATGGTGAGTTAAATATAACCAAGGAACAGTCTCTGGGGGTCTCTGGAAGCAAATCTCAACAGAGAAGGCCAGACAGATCCCTCTCAGATGTTACTGATCCAGGCCCCACAAAAAGCATGAACTATGAACATATCCCAGACCCAGATGAGCTGGAGAATAGGGGAGGTTTAACCTCTTCTCCTTCTTCATCTTCTATCTCTGTGGCCTCTGACAAAGAGCATGCTCATCAGAGTTCTAAGCTGGTTAAAGACCCCTTTCAACAGCGATCCCATTCCCCTAACATCAAACCATCCGAATTGATAGAAAAGTCCATTGAGCGCAACCGTGAAAATCTTCAATTTATTTCTGAGCCATTTGTGGACTGGTCACCACATACAGATAATGATATGAATGATAGTGGAGAAACATTTGAATTCCCTGACTCTATTCGAAGTTCTTCATCGAGGTCCAGCAGCAACGTTGATACTTTAGATATTTCAAATAACAATATTTCCCTGCCTTCACATAATTTAAGGCATTCCAAACCATCCACCTCCAGCTCAAGCATGAGTGGTGATGAACCTACAGAATACTCTGTGAACCCATACGAAGAGGATGAGGTACCTAGCCTCAGTGTCCCCCACATTGACTGTCCAGATACTATAGTGACGTCACAACCACCAGATAATTTGGCTATGACTGAGAGTGATACTAGTCAAAGTGAAGCAGAAATAGCACACCTCCAACTAGAAAAAGAGAGAGACCGACTAGTGGGCATCACAATACAGGGGTCAGAACCACAATGGCCTGACATCGACTTTCAAAGTCTCCCCAAAATCAAGAAGCGTTTGGATATCAAGGCAACATCACCACCACCATATTCATTTGGCATATCAAATGAAAAAACAGACCACCTGGTGAAACCGGAAAAGGGGGTGTTGGCCTTACATATAAATAATTCATTAAAGCAATCTGAAATTGTAAGTCCACCAAAGTGGCCTTCCCTGGACCTTGGGAGTGTAACCCATCACAAAAGATATTTGGATATTCAACCAATAACAACGACCCCTGATTTATCCTCCGGTATTGTTAATAATGAAGATTGCAAAAAAGACTCCACAGCAAAAGTAGATAAAGGAAAACCTAATATAACTTTCCCTGAGAGTGACAGTTCCTCAAGTGAGAGTGAAGAAGAAATGACAGACCACAAGGTGAAATGGAGAAGAGATAGCATGGAGGTGGGAACCACAAGCCAGGAACCTGAACCACAATGGCCTGACATTGACGTCCAAAGTCTCCCCAAAATCAAGAAGCGTTTGGATATGAAGGCAACATCACCACCACCATGTTCATTTGGCATCGCAAATGAAACAACAGACCACCTGGTGAATCCAGAAAAGGGGGTATTGGCCTTAAATATAAATAATTCATTAAAGCAATCTGAAAATAAAAGTCCACCAAAGTGGCCTTCCCTGGACCTTGGGAGTGTAACCCATCTCAAAAGATATTTGGATATTAAACCAATAGCATTAACTCCTGATTCATCCTCCAGTAGTAGTGAGAATAAAGATGGCAAGAAACACTCCACTGTGAAACTAGAAAGAGGCAAACCTACTGCAGCTAATATATCAATTCATGAGAGTGATAGTTCCACAAGTGAGAGTGAAGCAGAAATAACAGACCACAAGGTGACCCAGAGGAAAGATAGCATGGAGGTGGGGACCACAAGCCAGGAACAAGAACCACAATGGCCTCACATTGACAAAATCAAGAAGCGTCTAGATATCAAGGCACCATCGCCACCACTGATATCAATTGAGAGTCCATATGAAACAACAGGTCACCAGGTGAAACAGGACAACGATGAATGTAATATGATTAATATTACACCTGAAATGTTAAATTATGCACCAGAGTCAAGGTCTTCTCTGGATCTTAACAAAGTAACCCACATCAAGAGATATATGGATATTAAGGTTATCTGCAGTTCATCTGCCAGTAGTAGTGAGAATGAAGATTACAAAAAAGACTCCAGAGTGAAACTAGACATAGGGAACCCAATAATGGATTTTCCAAGCCAAGAGCAAGAAAGAAATAAGCCTGATCCCTGTTTGGGTGTCCCCCAACTCCAGAGGCGTTTGGACATAAAAGCACCATCTCCACAGCCAGGCCGTGGTCTTCTTGGTATTGGATCAGAATCTGCTCATTCTGATTCAGACTTTTCCAGTAGTGAAAGTAAATGGGAAAACAATGACCACAAATTTCAAATGAAAAATGATGTACCCGGTATCAAATTGGAAAGTTATACTAGTATGATAGATATAGACAAAACCACATCCCAGAACATCAGCACAGATCTGAAGCCAATGCCAGACCATGAATCACCATGGGCAGGGCTGAATCTAGGTTTCTCTCGCTTTAGAAAACGTCTGGATATCACGTCAAAAAAGGATGTACCCAAGGTACCATCATCACCTCCACCTGTGTCATCCTCTTCCAGCAGTGGAAGTGGGGATGAAAGTGAAGGAAATGTTGTAAAACAACAGATGGTAGGAGTTGGGGTTATCGCAGATTCTACAACAACTTCACCCTCTGCAGCTAATATAACCAACAGCACGAGTAACACTTCCACAAGTGAGAGTGAAGCAGAAATGATAGATCACAAGGTGAAACAGAGGAAAGATATCATGGAGGTGGGAACCACAAGCCAGGAGCCAGAACCACAATGGCCAGACATTGACTTCCAAAGCCTCCCTAAAATCAAAAGGCGTCTCGAAGTCAGTGCACCATCAGTGCCACCTGATTTTTTCAGGAGTCCTAAAGAATTAACAGACTACCAGGTTAACCAGAGAGAGGAACGTGATATTTTAAGTCATGCAGCAATAACAACGTGGCCTTCTCTGGACCTTGGCGGTCCAACACACATCAAGAGACGTTTGGATATTTACCCACCATCACCAAAACCTGATTCATCCTCCAGTAATAGTGACAGTGAGAATGGCAAGACAGTCTCATTGGTAAAAGTTGATAGAGCCAGACCTAATGTGAGTTTTCCTAATCAAGAACCAGAAACAATTAGGCCTGCTCCCAGTCTGGGTGTCCCCCACCTCAAGAAGTGTTTGGACATCAAAACACCTTTCAAATCACAGAGTGATGCACCACCCATAGCACCATCATCACCTCCACCTGTGTCATCCTGCTCCAACAGTGAAAGTGAGGATGAAAGCAGTATTAAACTAGAAGAGAATATGTTGTGTGAAGTGAATATCAATAGTGTCTCCCGTGTCAAGAGGTGTCTAGATATCAAAGTCCCAGCACAATATGAATCATCCTCCAGGAGCATAAGCAAAGATGAGACCACAGAATACAGAATGGAGCAAGAAAGAGACAGCACTTGTGTCGGGCTCATAAGTCATTACAGAGAAACAAAGAAGCCTGACCTTGGTTTGGGTATACCTCATATTCAGAGGTATCTTAAAATCGAAGCACTACCACCTCAAACAACTGCTTCGCTCTCTTCACATAATGGGAGCAAGCAAACACAAGATGGAATGGACTTGGGTGAGTTTTCCCTAAGGAACGCTCCTAATACTAGTTCTGATAATATGGAAAGTAGAAGTGCAGAGCAGGTCCTTCTGCCCCATGAGATAAGATGGAATGGTATTGGTCGTTACTTGAAAGACCTCTCTGTCACAAGCCAGAGGAGACAACTAGATGAAAGCGTTCAGTCAACACAAGGAGCTCCAAGGATGATGCTTGACCCTAAGGTTAACTCTTCTAGCAGCACAGATGAGATTGATTTGAGGGACATGTCAGAAAATAGAAGTAAAGGCAAGGGCCTAAGTGCACTGAAAACCTTGTCATCAGAGAGGCGAGGATGGTATACAGGCTGCGAGATGCCGAAGTAGGGGATGACCAGGGTGTCCTTACAGTGATACCAGTGTAATCACACAGCCTCTTTCTAATTTGTCACTATCACAATCTTTTCCATTGCCTCAGCAGATCAAAAGCTGGGGGTTTGTTACATCCCCTGCCACAGATGGCATCTAGGAAGCATCAGGGCACTATATCCTCAAAGTAGGGTTAACTAGGGTTCAAGTTAACTAAGCTGCAACTACATGCCAAATTTGGTAGTTTGAGAATGTAACTTCAACCACCACATGGTATGAGTAGTGGAGCAATATTATGACCTTTACTACCATCTCAGATGTACACACTCCATTATGATTCCTCCAGCCAGAATATTAGTGACCTGCTACTGCATATGAATACCAAATGTGCACGTTTCAATAACATGAAACTGATCAGAAATAATGTAGACCTTAGCTGGAAACGTCTGTTTTCGGCCCATTTTCAGCTGCCATCATTCCTGTATTCCAATGGTATAGCTAATCCAATTAGCCTATACAATTTTAAAAAGGCAAATTAATTATTAGAAAACACTTTTGTAATCATGTTACAACACATCTGAAAACTGGAAAGAGACAATTTAACTGGCCTTTAGACTAGTTGCCCATGCATGAGACTTGGTCTATTCTTGTTGTGAGGAGTGAAGGCTATTCCATGTGAGTTGCCAAAAATACATGTCAAGCGCAGCCACAGGATCTTGTATGGCATTGCAAAATGGAGTGACGCCATACTTCCTTATTCAAGTTTCTAATGTAAAATGCA
The DNA here is from genome assembly GCA_027564795.1 of Aphredoderus sayanus. Classification (NCBI taxonomy): domain Eukaryota; kingdom Metazoa; phylum Chordata; class Actinopteri; order Percopsiformes; family Aphredoderidae; genus Aphredoderus; species Aphredoderus sayanus. The sequence continues at coordinate 25,209 of JAODUG010011015.1, read as the reverse complement.
GCCAGTTTTATTGCTTCATTAAATAAGCACAAGGTTCCAGACGTGTAAACATACTTTCAAAAGGGTATTCTAATGATTTGCATTTTTAAAATGTATATACTTGGATTAGCTAGAAAATACAATGTCATTGGAACACAGGAGTGATGGTTGCTAAAAATTATTCTCCACACGCATTTACGTTCCATTTAAAAATCAAAATCAGCTGTTATTTGTATATATGTATATGTATTTTACATCAACTGTATACATTCTATTTCAATTTAGCATTATTTTATGACAAACTGATATTTCTTTAAAAAAACAGGGACATTTATAAGTGATCCAAACTTTAACAGTAGTGTATACTTGATGTTTGTTTTTCCTAGTGCATTATGCCATCACATAATCTCTATACCTGTAACCAATAATCCAAAATTATTCTCAACTCTAATTATTTCATAAAGAGCACTTTGAAACCCTGAAATAAAATGTAATGAATTATAATAATTTGAATAAATGTATCAATAAACTGTATGGCTTTATAGTGACTGTATGGCAGGAAAAATAACTTATGAATTACTATCAAACACCTGCAATAAATCGATAAACCCCTTTATTTTTTTGTATATAGACATAGATTATAGTGAAAACAGACATATACACACACATTCATACATAGTTTACATACATATATACAGTCAGGAAAAGGTTGTTCATCCTCCTGCATTCTCATGGAAGAATACTACCTCAATTAGCTCATATACATACACAATTATTTAGTGAGCAGTCTAACAACTAGGCCCATATTTGAACACTAATACTGATGACCAATATATTCATGGTGCCAAGAAAAACATTACAATGTTTTGACTGTAATGGGTTGGATTGTAGTGGATTAACTACTGCCTCCAAACACAAAACAAAACGTAAATTTTGAGATGCAACAAAGGTTATTATGAAGTGTGGTTGAAAAGTCACAATCCAGGCTTTGGCCCTCAAATGAAAATAAAAAGGATACCCTGTAGACTAGAGACTGCTTCCTAGACATTTACTGTGTACTGCATGTGCATATGTGGGGGGTGATGCAGGAGGGAACTCCTGTTCCACTGTGAGGTTACAGGTGTTTTCCAGGTCTTAACAGATACGATCACATTTGATATAACATGACCGTGAATATCAAATGAAGCACAAAAAAACTTGCACAAATTCCTGTACAAAAACAAAAAAAGAAAATAAAAAAGGAAAAACAAAATCCATTCACAGAAGGCTCTGATGGAGCATGCATGCAAATATTAAATCCTCTGACGATTTAGCATCGCATCACAGCCAAAGACAAAAGTTTATACATGTGTTACAAGAACATTATACTAGGCAAAGTAACAGCATAGCATCATTACATAATTCCAAACTGTCAGTGTCCATAGTTTTGACTATACCCTAGAGATGATACAAAGCAATGCATTCAGTACACTTTACTTTCTACTTAGGGCTAGAGAACCTCATCCTGAGGGTCACTGGTCTTCCATGGTTGATCTATTAACACTGTCAGTGTTGGGCAGAGATGCTACTAGTAAATGGAGACCTGAAACTATCTGGACTAAGGAAGACACAACAGATCCCACATCAAGACAAAATGGACACCTACTAGCGCTATTCTAACTCAAAACACAGGCCCAACAGTCTGTTCTTCCTGAAATAATCCCTGACCACTCTGTGTGTTAGTGTGTGCATGTGTACGTATACATGCGAGTCGTTAAGTGTGTGCTAGACACACAAAGTGACTTCCATGTATTGAGGCACAAAGTTACTCTTACCAACACAGTGTGCATTCAGAATGGCCAAACGAATGCTGGTCAGAACATCAATGACTGACCGCTGTGCTGTAGTAAGAGTTAGCAAGCAGCAATGCTGATTAGTTTAATGGTATGACGTCTGAAACCATCACAAGGGGTTTAGCAAACTAGCAACAGAGTAGAGAAAAAAAAGGGGTTAAAAAAAAAAAACACTAGATCACTGGCACAAATCAATAGTAAACTGCGCAGGCACAGTAAGCCTGCACTCAACCATTTGACACAGTGTGCTTCTTTAAAAATTCAAATATTTCTCAAATAGGAAAAACTATATAAATGACAATTATTGTCATCCATTCAAGACTAGCACAATTCAATGCACAGATATACTGTGCAATATCCAAATGTGCCCAGATCAAAGTGACTCTAGTTAAGACTCAGACAAAAATGCTTAAATGGTCACTTTAGTTGTTTTTCTGTGCTGGAGACGAGGGGTGAGGAGTGGTTCTCTCACAATACCATTTTTCTTACATCATCCATTTATGATACCATGTTATCCTAACACAGACAGCAATATAACAATTCACAGTGAGGGAATGCAATGCCACTGGGGCTTGCCACAAGTGTACCCACTATGAAACATTACTCCTCAATGACAGCCTCTGGCCAGCTTCCACCTAACACAACCCACCCCCACCACAGACGCCTTCCAATGCTAGGAAGTACCAACTGTCAACGCTGACATACATCTTCCCCAGTTTTGTATTATTTACTTATTAGTTGTGGATTTTCATAGCAGTTGCTGTCACAATGATCTTTTCTTCTTGTTGGTCATTTGTTTATATTTTTTATTCACCTGTAGCTATGACATCTCTCTTTCCTTGTACCATTCCACAAACTCATCCAACAAAACAGGCCCTGACCAAAGAAAGATAAATAATGGGTTATTTGCACAACAATTTTCTTAAGAGTGATGTGTGGGTAGTGTTGGGATTTTGTTACTTACAGGCACCATCCTCATCATAGTTACTGAGGTCCAAGTTGATTGTCCTGCTGAACTCTAAAACATTGCACCATTGGTCCTTGTTGATCACTTTGTACTTTGATTGCTGAGGGAAAACGGTAACTGTTAGTTACAATGTCACTAAAGATGTCAAATTTGAGGCAATTGCTTTTATTATTACCTCTAAAAACTGATTAAAGACAGGAAACAAAGGCCATGTCTTTCCCAAAAGTAGTCCCAGCATACACTTGGCTGTATTCAAGTCCAAACTTCTCTGATCCTTTTCCTGTCCAATCAAAAACAACCAAGGTTTTGTCAATGCAAACCATTTGACAACAGATCTGACCTAAAATACAACTGTAATGATTCTAATTATGCCCCCGACATTGACAAAAGCAGTGGGATGTCTACCTAGTCTGGTGTTGATCTAATAAAATAACATTTATATAAACAGCAAATATATATTTTCTATGTAAAAATACAGTCAGGTAATAGCGTCCTGAGCAGAGAAGGACATCACACTCCCTCTGTGTTGAAATCCAAACTTCTCTTCTCTTTATTTTCATTGCCACTCTGGCTACGCAGACAATAATTCTGTTACATAGTTCCTTTAACGTCAGCCATACATTGGCCTAAAATTGAGTGGTTGATTAGTATTTTACCCGATTTAACCATTGACTGACAGTCGGCCAAGATAAGTGCAGTGGCATTTTAACACATGGAAGAGAAGGATTAGTACAGCATTCTCAGGAAAACACACGGTGAATGAAAACACATTCATTTAAAAATGACGACTTAAAAAAGGTGCCGTAAGCGATACTGGAGAAATATTATTGATAATTTGAACTTCACATCCAAAAAAATAATGCTGAATGCTCCTTCGGAAATAAAATTAGACACTCATTGCCAATGCTGGAATAGTGTGTTGTGGTCTGCACCAGTGTGTTGTGCAATGCAATGGCGTAGGAACCGGGTGGGACATGTCCCCCCCCCCCCAATATTGAAAACAGAAAATATTTCACAGTTGAGCAAAGAACTGTGCCTACGTTAGAAACTTATTTCGAATGCGTGACTGATTGCCTGGCAACAAGCCAGACCCTCTTGCTGACCCCAGACAAAAATAAGCAGTTTCACTGGCTTCAAACATACTTGTACTCATCCCCACGGAACGTCAGGTTGACAGATTGTGGTTACGACAAGGTTACAGCTTACAAGATGTAGCTCACCAGAGAACTACTCGCAATTAATTATCTGGTGAACTACAACTTGACAGACGAGGTATGCTAACTTGCCTCATATTAAGGGCGCTTTCAATTCATTTTTAGTCAAACAATTTTTTTGTATCAGCCCAATGATGCAGGAGAACTTGGTAGGCTACCATACAGGTACCGTAGTAGGTTACCTTCATATGTATGTATAGCCTACTTAATAAATCGAATAGCTCCACGTTTAAAGTTTTGTTCCAGGACAAGCATATTGCATAGTCATATACTGTAGACCCCCCCCAAATGTCTAACATACTCCTACGCCGTTGGTGCAATGTTGTGTGGTGGGGTCTGCACGATTATTTACTGCAACAAGAATGATGCCGTATACATGTGTTTGCACAGCACTGTTGTAATGCAAATACATTAAGTGCTAAGAATGTCACAACAGCAAAGCTACTGGCAATCACTGTTTTGTACCTCTATACACACAAATGGCATATTCATTATCGCACAGCCCAGAAGCATAGGGCTCAGTTTGGAGTGTGTGTACACACCAAACACATGTGAAACCTTTAATTATGTTAACCAAATATAGAATGTATAGGTTTACATTTACTAGAATGTGTTATTAGGCTCATGGCAAGCTCAAGTCCCTACTACTTGGTTAAATTAGTTTAGCGGGGATCATGGGCGTCGGAAATATTTTGAAAGTGGAGGGGGCCAATCTACAAGAGAAATTAGCTTGCAACATTTTTAGCAAATGTTAACATTAAATCAATTACTTTAACACGAATCTAACATTAGCTTGCGTTAATAGAAGCGTGTAACAAAACAAGGTTTTACCAATAGCTAAACACTTTGTGGTGACAGCAAAGAAAGATATTGTGTAACGCCCAACTTCTCAATTAGCAAGTGGAATGGATGTGATAATGCAACACTGAATAGAACGCCGAGTGGATACACTGATGTGCTAAAGTACACATCAGTCTTGGTAAAAGGTATATAAAATGTATTTATATAGCACTTTTCTAGGCACTCAAATGCGCTTTACAAGATTGTCTCACATTCACCCATTCACATTCGTACCCCGATGGTGGTGCAAGCCATGCAAGGAGCACCTAACCACTGGGAGCAATTGGGGTTGGACATATTGCCCAAGGATGCTTGCAGGTAGTCCAGCTACTCCGGGGCTCAAGCCCACAACCTTCCGGCTGGGAGTCAAATACCCAGACCACTAGACCATCCTACACCCCCAAGTGAGGGGGTCTCGTCCCCATCTCGTACAATGGCTCCGACGACTATGGCGGGGACGGGGGGCATGGAAACCTCTGAATTTAAAAGGAGGGTGGAAGTGCATTGGGGACATTTGTGCTGCTATCTTGGGAGAGGGTAGAGCATGTGTGGGTTCTATTGTTTTGCGTTAGAAGCAGTTTAGAGGTAAACGTGACATGTACCTTTTTCCCTGTTCATCTTATTTAAAGTAGGCTATTGAATAAATAAAGTTGCAAGCTCGTCTAGAAATAACCTACCCGAAGTAAATCAAATTTCTGCAAGGCCAGAGCAGCAAGGAGCTAACATACTGGTATGCCGCAAGGAGCTAACATACTGGTATGCCGCAAGAAGCTAACATACTGGTATGCC
>JAODUG010011015.1:4524-19488 GCA_027564795.1 Aphredoderus sayanus | reverse complement strand
GCAAGGAGCTAACATACTGGTATGCCGCAAGGAGCTAACATACTGGTATGCCGCAAGGAGCTAACATACTGGTATGCCGCAAGGAGCTAACATACTGGTATGCAGCAAGGAGCTAACATACTGGTATGCAGCAAGGAGCTAACATACTGGTATGCCGAACTCAGAAATCATAGCAAGATAAAACAGAAGTGCAACACAATATTCCGTCACATTTATATTCGACTCATTTCGAGGGGATCGGATGGAAACGGCACCCAAACTACCTTAAAACAAAATTCTAACAACTGATCAAGATGCTAAAAAAAAATAAATAAATAAATAAATAAATAAACACGTCATAGTCCTACTTACTGTATAATTGCCTACACTGCAATACTGGTGTAATAAAACCTGCTTTAATGGAAACAAGATGTTAGGTATATTTTACTTCCTGCTTCTTTGCATCACATGGTGTTATGCTCCATTGTCATTTGTTGAAGGAGAGAGTAGGGGCGCATGTTTTGATTCAGCTACTGTCCCATGTGAAAATACCACAGAATTGTTATCTTGAGATTGCATAGAGGTATGAATCAAGATCGCGATTTTATAACGATTAATTGTTTATGGCAGGTTGATTTATATTGATTATTTCATAAAATAAAAACAACAACTGTTTATATAAAACAAGAAAGTTTCTCTTGACTCACCCGTGCAAAATCAAAGGCATATCTGTAAATGAGCTTAAAACTGGTGGTATCATTAAGGACAGATCTCAGGTATTCAAGGGAGTTCCTCAACCTCTCAGTTGAATCACACCTGATAAAAGAAAACTTTTGTTAGCCAAGCTCTAACAGGCTGTACTGAACTTATAACAGTGAAATATGAAAAACTTGAACAGAAAAAATAAAATAAAATACCCTTTATGTTCAATAAAGCAACTTAAAAAAGTAGGAGACCTACTGCAGTGAACCCATGCCTCTCAGCCACTCCTGGAGAGTGAAATAACCCATACTCTGGGCATCCAGCTTCCAGGCCAAAACCAGCATCACCACCTAAACATAACAATTACAGAGATTACAAATTTTGAGATTAAATCACCCAGTGTGTGTCTCTGTCTGTCTGCATGCACACATACAGTATATATGTATTCTTAAACAGCTCTAACAAAAACCTCTGATCCAGTCTAAAATAGTAAAAATAACTGCCTTACATTTTCTGGTTCTACACCGATGTCTTCACAGAACTTCTCCATACCCTCTGGGCCCACCACATCATCACAACCTTAAAGTAGACAAGCCTGAATTAATTTAATGTAAAACAGCATACTACAAAACTGGCATCACGAGTTGTGCATTATACAAGATAATGGTTTCTATGATGAATATAACCCACTGTAACAAAATATGCATTTGCAAGAAATGTGCAGCTACTTGTTATTACACAAGTTAAAAACACTCCACCTGCATACTCGTAGAACCACTCAAGGCATCTTTTACTGGAAAATGTCTCCTCCTCACGTATTTGTGAAGTCTCCTGCTTTCTGAAAACACTGCAGAAGAGAATGCTCTTATGTCAGACTTTTAGGAAAGTCACATTTGAATATTAAAAAAGACAAATGTACAAACACACTTCAGCATTTACATCTTATATCAGCACCAGCAATCCAAAACATTAACACTACCCCTTTATCACTATACTCCATATTATATTATTCCATATTATAATATATATATATTATAATATATATATATATATATATATATATATATATTCCATTTCAAATTAGGAGCAGAGTTGTCATACTTGTCCTGGCGACTCTTCTTTGCAGATATGTCTTCTCCGGCAGAGGGTCTCCTTTTTTTCCTGGGAGGCATGGCTCTTGAACAACAAGCTACCATAAATAAAAGACAAAAAGCAAAGACTACCTTATTGACAAACAATTTACATTTACTTGTAAAATAATGTTGGAAATGTTATGTCCCAACATGGCAGGAGCATTGATTGGAAAGGCCCCCCTTCTTATGAAAAGATATTTCTCTACATAACACTGACATCACATAAAATTGCAAGCTAAAGCAAAGCATGCATGGCCTGGCAGAATACCTGATGGATGACTATCCTGTCCAACGTCCTCCGTCAAGTTCTACCAACAGCGATATAGACAGGTTAATCACATGGTTATGGGCACACAAACAACCTGTAAAATACATAAGCTGCAAATGTGTTTTTACCAGCCTGTGAAGGGTGTGGTAGATCTTATGGATGCTGGCTAGTGTAGACAAATGGGGGTTCAGTTGGAAATCTTGTCAACAAAAAACAAAACGAAAAATAAAAATAAAAAAAAATAAAAAAAAATCAACGTTTCTAAAATAAACAAATAAAATTTTGACAAGCAGTTTTATGATAATGCTCCACAGAGACCCCATCAACACAACTGTAATGACTGGAAAGTGACACCATAATGGTAATGGCCGTGTCTCCAACACCTTATTCAGAAGAACAGCATAAAATAATGTGATATCTCTAATTATTCTATGGCATATTTTAATCCTTAAATACACTGAGTCGCATATGACAATGCACGCTAGACAAGGTCTTGCTAGCTTGCTTTGAAATGCGCTAAAAAGTATAGTATTTCAAGATACCTTGTTGCCAAAACAGTTATGTATCCATCTGCGTTAAAGAGTGCTACCCAAAACCATCGTTCTCATATCCTTTATAAAAAGCCAAAAGTGGCAAATACACACGCTACCGACAAAATAGCACTAGCTGCATACCTAAAATAGCAGTGCAGACGAACTACTTGCACAGAGTTTAGAAAGTATCTGGAGAGTTGGGCGTTGTAGTCCATTTCCTTAAAATGGACAGTATGGCCTTAGCAGTGATTGTATAATACAACTACAATTCCCAAACCCAAAGAAATCATTTAATTCACAACCCATCACCCCAACATTCACCTCAACTGATTGCATGCATTTTACATGGTTTCAAAAATTAAATATTGTATGCAGAATATCGTTCAGGTTTTGTAATTATCTTATGTGGAACCTCATGCAGCTGACGCAGACCTCAACAATATTATTTCAGCAAACAGTGAAAGATGTATTACAGAACTGCGTCACAATTTTCAATATCTCTTACATTTCCCGCAGTTCCCTCTAAAACTGACAGATTTGCACTAATTTTGTACTGTTACAAAGTTTAAGTTGACAGTGATAGGGCTACATCAGTAATAATCCATATAACGACCACAACGCATCAATTATGGCCGAATGTTCTTGTAAAATATATCACTCACGTATGCTGTATTCAAACAATGCTATCTTTACATTAGACATGGATTCTAAAAAATGCGCCTAGTTAAAAGTACTCCTGCATGTCCGCATCCAGTGAAATAACACTATTCCTTTGTTGTCCGCCAAGACAACACTGGAAAATACAAAGAAAGAGCACTAGCACGGAATCCATGTGTTAAAAGCTTCGACTGAACGTCGGACTAAAAGGACACAATGAAATATAAAAAATAAAAAAAATAAAAAAATATGACTGTCTCGACACCGATGCACTGCTCACGCTTGAATGATGGTCGCGATGAAAAATACTGTAGCGTACTACTTACTTGCCGCATCAGAGTGCATTTTTATGAAACATACAACTGTCTGTGGGAAGTCCGCAGACCGGCCAGTGGGCGGGACATGTCAACGTAAACCAGGCCTACAAATGATTTAGCTTGAAAAAGAGACTTGTGTACGCGTCCCTAATCGGCACGGATTGGCTGATTGAGGTGTCATGTATGTAGTAGGTAGACAAAGAAATACTGCCCTCCCGTGAACTAATGTTATAGGCCAGAATACCCAAACAGGTTTTCTCATTGCAAGGACTCATTGGTTAATAAACTAATATGAATATGTCAATTACTAGAATTTCCTCGTGCAAGGACGAAAACCAGCCCACGATGTGATTTTATTGGGCAACTCAGCCACAAGGAACCTCCCATGTTCCCGATCTTTTGGTTCTTTCGCAAACTAGGCCGACACTGAATTAGTTGTAAATGCTTATCAATGCGCTCTGGCTTTTAGGTAATGCTGCATGCATGGGAATTACCAAACTACATTTGAAAATATACATTACATTGTATTATATAATAAGTCTCTGTCTTAGAAATCTGGATCTTTTGAGTTAATAAAATCACCTTCATAATAACGCCAACCTAACACAGGCATAGGCTATCTAACTTGCATGATCAAATAGGCTGTAAATGTATAATGTGTAAAATGTTAAGCCGAACAAATAGGCTACATCACTTCACTCAATCAAGTTGTTAATTATGATAGTGTTGTAGAAATACAATAGGCCTGTGCTGTCTAGTATTAATTGGGTGATTGTTATGCACCTCTCTATGTAAGCATATTCTTGTGTTTAGCATCACTGAAAAGACTAGACGTTAACAAACTTTGAAGTTGTTCAAGTTCAGTAGGTAGTTTATATTTGGTCTATAAGTCTATCAACTAGTAGACTACAAACACAGATATTGTTAATGTTTCATTTACATAAGGCCTATATTTTGGGATTGCCATTATGCTTGAAATACTAATACAAAGCAAATTCAGAGTATACTATCAGTATAAAGAGGGTGGTTGTCACATGTTTTGGTTGTCACAGAGCATACCTCCTTCACTAGCGAAAATGGTTTAAAAATTGCACCACAAATACCTCCCCCCTACTTGATTTGGAAGTCCTCACTGTGTTACAGAATACTTAATTTGCCCATGTTCTCGCTCCCTGGTGGTGGGGAGCTTCCCGGCATGGCTCTCTGCTGCTCTCCCTAGGGACAAGGCATGGCTGTCCGCGGGACAGAGGGTCTCTTTTAATTGCTAAGAAAAAAGACATTATTACGGGATTAATAATAAACATTATACCATTTTTTTTCACAAGACCTAAAGATTTTATTTAATGGTGAATGTATTGTTCTATCATGAGCCAATGCTGAGAAATATGCACTTATGAAAAAGTGTGACAACCATCCCCGGTTTTCCCTAAATGTGATCTACTGTAGTGATTTGGTAGTATATTGTTGCATCCTTGGTTATAGGTCAACCTCTACTAGTTATTGGATTATTGACTCCAGTAGGCTACAGTGTTGTGCTCAAGTAACATGTCTAATCAAAATCCCCATTGAACATTGTTTAAATGTATTTAGTTTAGCCCAGATAAAGGTAACATTTTTTGACCCGTCAATGGCACCAAATACATGTAAATAATATTAGATACTTTTTCCATAATTTAAGTCTGTTTTGTCAGCTTTTTTGTATAAAAACAAAGAATGGGTATATGTTTGAAAATCACAGTGTTTCATCATTGCTCAGTCGCTCAATTTCAATAGCAATCTAATATAAACTTTGCTTTGATTATTCGAATAGGGCAGGTCAAAGGGAGGAGCTAAAATAATAATAACAACAACTTTTTGTTGCATTCAGAATGTAGTGTACTAAAGAATGTAGTGATTAAGACATATATAAACATATATTAAGACATATATATATATATATATAAAGAAACAACCTAAATACAATAAATAATTAATAAAGAAATAAATAGCCTTTAAAACTGAATATTGCCTGTATGGCTAAATTAAACTAATGCAAGTAGGCAAAGGAGGAGCTTCACGATTTCAAGGGTCTTCAGCAGAGGTAATCTATGGAATTGTATTTATCAGTCAAATTGGAACACATTAGGATTGAATGCTTCGTGTTATTGTCCACATTACGCACACAAGGTGTGATTATACAAGTAATTACCACAAGAGGGAGTCATAATCCTTTCATTATTCTGTAGCTCTCCAAGTAGCTCTATGCAGAGATTTTGTACAAATAAAATAAAAATAAAAATAAAAAAAAATAAAAATAAAATAAAATCTCTGCATCTTCATTAGAGCACATTATTGTGGTGGCGTTATTATGTGTGTGTTGTATAGTGACATAATTTGTACATACTTTATGAATGAAAAATGGATGATAAACAGTTGTATCTACACCAACATATGAAAACATAAAAAAATACTTAATGACACCTGTTCACCTACTACATGATACACTGCGGTCAATGTGGCAGCTGTGGATTGAAGATGACCTTTTTTTTTATTGAGGGTCAGCCTGACTAGTACGGATAAAGTCAATATAATAGACATCTTTGAAGAAGCTGAAAAGTGTGTGGTATAAGTCTGGTTTATGCATGAAACCATGACTTTTGTGTGAGATGTGTGATGTGACCGATATTTGTGCATCTCATTGGACAACATATGCTATTGTAAGTTCATCTAAGTATGTTTTAATGTTTTAATTGATTGAACATGCTAAAATGCCTAATTTTAAATATAGGGAATTTTTTAAATTACATTTACGTGTATGTAGGATGAAGGACATTTTGGTATTTGGAAAATAATGAGTGTCATTGAACATTGTCAATCAAATATTAAAATGTTGGCTACATTACACATAGGCCTACATACGCTATATGATACCACACAAATAAGTTCTGTTTAAATTAGGAGTTATGTCACATTAAAAAAAATTTTTTAATCTTGACTGGATTGGAAAAAGTGAGTGAGCTGTTGAAGTGATCTAACATTTGAATGTATTCCACGAATATCTTACTTTAACTACTACACATGTGCATTAAATGCATGTTAACATGTAATCAACTTAGCTCCACATAACACGTTTTGGTGATTTGCGAGAGCGTACTGTAAACAGTATAATTTACTAAAAGTAATTTTTACCCGAAAATGTTTTACCTACGTCATCCAATCAACAAGTCTTCTTCTAGATTTTCTTCTGATTGACACTAACATGGTGAAATAGAACTGTCCATTCGACGTAGGCGTACACAATCACAACCAATCCCAAAGAAGAAGGCGGGCAAAACATACTCTGGTTTTGACAGAGGCGCTCTCCTACCACAAACGCAAGATTGAGAAAAAAAGAAAATCACACCTCTACGCCAGTCCTTCCATGGAGGAGGGCCAGAATGTTGAATCTTGCTGTGTAAAATGAAAAGAACGTTCCAATCAGCGAGCTAGCTACTTTGATAAAGTGAAGGAAGAGGAGTAAAAAGTTGTAAGTAACAGTATATAAACGCATATAGGATATGTAGATGCGTCAATTGTTATTTCTCCTTGTTAATGTAGGCTAACTATATGTAGCGATTTAGAGCAACGTTAAAGCTAACTATCTAAACTAAAGAAAAACTGACTAACGTACTGTACAGTACAGAGGTTGAGCATGTTTAAGAAGAAAAATAAGTTGTTTGATTAACGTGCATTCTAGAGTTGGCTACACCTAGCTATCTTACAAGCTACGGCACTATTTGATCATTGCTGAGATTCCGGGTTCTCATAATGTTTTGCTTTGCCAATTAGCTATACCACTAAGTTGCTTATTGTTTAGACGTGTTGAGAGATATTATTCAGTTGACAACTGGCTGGCTAACAAAATGAAGTTGCTGTTATGACCAGTTAGCCATCTGTTAACGTTAGCAACTTTCACAGCACAACAGACCAGGCTAGTTGGCTAACCTAACCAAAAGCTAACACGGGTCAGCTAACCTTATATTGCTGTATGCCAGCATGCATCGTGTCCACTAATGATGATTTACATTGGCCAACGTCACCTATTCATCGGATAGACTAAAGTGGACTCCCACTGTCTTGCTTAAAGTACTTTAATAATATGCAATATACAGTTTGAAACTTCGTATTATTCTGCAACGGTGCTGATACTTTAGCCAGTGCTAACTTGGCAATACAGTACACAATTGTCAGATCTGCCAAAATTGCATAAAGAATAAAACGATTTGGGATGTCTGGTACCTGCTTCAGAATTATATTTTATGCTCGATTAGAGGCAATGAATGCAATTGTATTCAATGTGAGAATCAAAACAAATAATTAATTCATACTTTTTACTCTGACAAACTGTACTTTGAATGGATTCGGTTATTGAACTTGGAATAAAATGCCTTATTTCGTGTGTCACTAATACAAACATGACAAAGACAATCATTTTGCATGTTCGCATTAGACAAATTGTCAGCATAACATTCCTCAGAGATCTATTCTCTCTGTTAAGTGAATCGGACACAATGAAAGATTTGTTCTAGCTCGCTAGTGAGTGGTGACCCAGGCTTTGAGATTAGAACACAGACAGTGAAAGAACAGTTTTGTCAGCTGTAGAGCAGGAGGTGGACACTCAAATAATTTCAGAGGACACTACAGTTGTAGGAAGTCAATTTGACTCATATGCACATGTGGCATATATTGTTCAGTGACCCCTTGAAATGGTGTTGAACTGCAGTAGAACCCTTCTCTGTATCCCTTAATTACATTAATATGTACTACTGAGTGTAGCACATGTTGATAAAATATTCCATACTGTTGCTGTATTGATAGAATCTATTTCATATTTTTTGTTGTCTAAACTTCTTGCCCATCTCTGGTTTCACTGTGATTTGATTTGCTTGGACTGCCGGCTTTAACCTTTCAATGATCCTATGTCACGACATAAAATTTACCAAAATACTTGATGTGAATCCGCTTTAAAATTAGATACAGTGGGTTAACTTGGGGGTATGTTTGGAAGTCCAACTGAAACATTTAACCCCAAATATAATTATGAACATGCATATGGAACAGGGCTGTTATTGCTCTGGACAACCACAGCCATGGGTCTATGCAACTGGCTGATTCCTTGCCATCATTGATGATGGTGGTGATCGAGGGGCAGATGTGTAGTGTATTATGCTGCATACGTGCACATAAATTCATGTCCCTCTAGATTGCAAATAGACATCTACTGTATGGGCGATTATCCCGAGCAGAATGCTAGTGAATCTCTGTTTAGTTTAATCTGGTGAGACATTAATGAAATTGATGAATACTGCAGATGAAAACGAGGCTATGCCAGTACTCTCCCTCACTGGCCCCTCACTAAGCTGCCCCTTGCTAGGATTAACTGTTAACTCAGCAGTTGAGTGGTAGCCACAGAAATATTATGTAAGAACAGAGACTGTATTTTTAATTGTGCTTCTTTATTAAACTATCCTATTTGACTAAAAAGTGCACTTGATAACTTGATAACAAATGCTTCTTTAGCAGTTAAGATATTTGTTTAGGAGTAACATATGTGGTCTCTTCTCTTTAGGCTTTAACTTTGATTTGTATGGCAATTAATGATCCCCTATCTAAATGGTAAAGTGAGCAGCTTGATCCAGGTGCTGTTTACTTAGAGCTAAATTATTAACATGAGAAATGTAGGGCAAGTGGGTTTTATCTTTACATTTCCTTTTAATTCTTATATTTACAGCAGGCTACACTAGTGGATTCATTCATATTCAAAAACAATATAGGATCATGTCTTCAATATTCCTTCCCAATATTCTGATCATTGTGAATAAAATATTGAACATTATAGTGTATTTTTGTTATGTTATATGAAGTCTAGCATGTTTTCCTAAAATATAAACTTGATTTATTGGCAGTAGAAATAAATGTTTTGATTTTGACCACGTGCAGGTCATGAAGTCCAGCTCTTTCTGAAAAGCATCCTATTTTCACATTCTATACCCTATAACCCCACATTACCTACATTCTTTCAACACACCACATATGGATAGTGCATGTGTTTCTTTTTAGAAGTAATGTTGTATTCTTTTATTACAAAGTTATTGCAACAGGCAGTCCATTTTTTAGTTGTGTAAAAGCAACAGAAAAGTCATGACAACAATTCATTTTTTTCTGAATGCAGTGAAATATTTTGTTTACCATTCTAAGGCACACAAACTGAAAAGAGCTAGGAATAACCCATAATTGAGTCCTGCTGAGGCAGATTATTCTTGGCTTGGGGAGAAAGAGTTTAGAACATAATTGTTGTTTGGGTCTAGCTTCACCAATGAAACCACTCACTGCCTTTTAGATAAAGCTACTATGGGTCATCTGTTTACTGCATGTTTTAGATGTGCCATACATTCTGGCTGTATTGTGCTATGTGTTTTTACCATCCACGTACAGTCAATTGCATATCTCTTAAAAACAAAATGGGCATGTCTATCCGGCAGCAGCTTAAGATCGTTCTTTTTTTTGGGAGAAGCCAGCAGTGTTTCAGTTTTATTGAAACTAGTGATTACAGTATGGCCCGGCCTGTCATTAAATTTTGGAGGGAGTATACTATTTAGTTTCCTTTTGTCCCTTTTTCTGTACAGGATATTAGCATGGCTGCTATTCAGTTGATGCTACACCTTCGTTCAAAGATAACAGTACAGAGATATTATTGCAGTGAAGTTTGGACTTCCTTGTGTTATGTTTTTCATGGCAGAAAGTGTAAAGTATTGATACACTTCTTTCATGTTTTCCTTTGCTTCCTGGTGCTGGTATTGGTGACCACTCTTTTGGTTTGTTCTAAGACCACACATCACAAGGGTGATGGGAAGTTGACCATTGAGCAGATCATCAAACATTAAGTAATCTGGGTCTTCACTGTTGCTTCCTTTTTAAAGAACCTGTTATAGTATTAAGGGTCCTTATGGTCTGATGTGTAAGCGTTCTTTACTTCACCAGTCAAATGCATCTATGCGACAGTATTGCTGCTACACTAAGGATCTATATATAGAGCAGGGCTTAGACTGTGGCAGTTTGCTACTGCCTCACAGAAGTACACAGGGTTCGTCTCGCCCTTTTCTGTGGTCACACTTTTTATATTTCTTGGAGGTACTGAGCTGGAACAAGAAGTCAAATGTATTCACAGGTCTGTCACGTTGTTTGAAAGTGTCATGAGCGTTTAGAGAACCTAGCCTATTTTCCTTTTGTTTACAATTTGTGCCTAATTTGACGGGTGGTTTATTTATTTTTTTAAATTAATAATAATTCATATAAAAAAAAAAAAGAATGTTGGCCTGTTCTCACAAAATGTCCATGCTGTTAAAGTGGAAGTTGTTCTCACAGTTGAACGTCTCTGTCTGACTAGCTGCGGTGTTTGGTCTGCGACTCGATGTTCTTCCTCTGATTGTGGATTGCAATTGGTTAGAGAAAGCATCTAGTCTTTTATGTGTTGATATCCTGTTGCTGAATTTCCCTTTTACAACACCTCATGGTTTTTAACCGGCGTCGCTCTTTATGCTTATTTTCTAATTATGCCGTGAGACTAATAAGATTAAATTATTTGAGTGTCAAAACATGTTTTCAGTCTTTAAAATGACATATGCTATGATAACAATGTACTGTATATTTTGGAGGCTCTGGTCACTTATATAACTGCTTCTTGGATGCAGTGCATAATCTTCAGATTACTGCTCAGGAGGTGATTCTAATCCTGGCCCAGAAGAGAGTACAGTACTCCAACAGTCTGTTGACCCATGTTGCTAGTAAGGCCTACAACAGTTGTTATACTAGCCAATTAAATGCAAAGGTTTACCACTGTGTAGAATAGATCACCTTCACTGAAAATTGTTTTAGTCACTTTAAATCAACCTATTGCTTGTGTCACAGTGAACCTCCAGTAGTTGATAATTTGTCAGCAATTCAGTTAAGACATTCTACGAAAGACCCATTAAGGAACGTCTGTCTGCTGCTGCTTCTTCTTTTGAATGTTATTTTGTATCTTTTCTAAACCGTTTTGTTGCCAGCCACGCATGATGAAGAAAGTTCTTTCTGCTTCCTCTTCAGGTTATTTTGTAGTGACGCTGTGGGATTGTCCATTCCTGCTCCTCCCAGCCGCTGCTCTATGGCCTTAAGGTACGTCACATGAGCTTAGCAGGTGCTGGCTGCTCTGGGTGGCACCATTTGGTTTTTAAACTAAATGCATGCTAAACAGTGTGGGAAGGAACATTTGCATTTTGTTCCTTTCAAAACGCAATAAACGGCATTGCAGTGTTTTATCTATTGTTTAAATTTTTATTTTATTTAGTTTTTATTTCATTTTTGTATTATAGTACATTTTTCTAAGTGGACATTGCTTACATCCAGTTTGTGACAATTGCAGTCATGCATGTTTGCCTTTCTGAAGACCTTTCCTCACTAGCAGATTGTATCTTCTTTCTCAATGACTTAAACTTACTGCAAGTGTTTTATATCAGCTACTCATTCATTGCATATGCCTTTGCTGTTAATAAGTTTGTAATCTTATTCATAATTCTTAGCTCAATGCTAAAATGGGTCTAGTTTGAGTTTTTACTGTTTTGTTAAAGTACTATACGCCATTGTGGCAATTGGGACATGGTGTAGGCACATTGAAACACTTCTGCCAGAATGGTAAATGGCCAAGGCTGAACACTGTGTAATTGTGACCCATGGGCTGGTCAGGTCACATTCTCACATTCTTCAGCTGTGACAACCATATTGCCTGTGGGCTGTCTGTCTGTAAGGGGAGCACAGAACCTGCTTTACCTCTTAATCTGAGTAATATCGTTCCCCACTCTACTTTGGTTGTAATTGCTGGGCTCAACTTGTATGCATACCTAATTTGTTTGAATTTATATCTGTATACCTCTGCTATACAAAGGGGGATGTGCTGGAATGCAATGGAGGCCTTGGAGGCTCCACCATTTTTCTTTTGTATATCACGTCCCTTGCAATGATAAAAATGCCAATGGGTGGTATTCCTCTCAACTGCTGGATGATGCATTCATTCATTGTTCTTGATTAACATTAGTACTTTAATTTCTCAGAGCTCAGCTGATGTTATAGTAGCATGCATGTTTTCAGACACTAAAATAAATTGGTTGCATCTCCTTCACTTGAGGCGGTCGTCTTTCTGCATTCTGTTTGTTTGTCCGCTTGGATATTATATTATATGATGGGGCTAGGTTACTATATCAGATATATTTTAAACCACTTCCGCACCAACGAAGCAGCTCCGTTCTTCTTGCTGTCATGCTTATTCTAAAACTGAAACTGTCGACCCATAGGCATGACTTAAACCCTCGTCCTACAGTTCCCACACCCTAGTGTGGGAACTTGGTTTCTTCTTTGTTTCTCAGAAACAGCTCACAGGTCATATGTATTCTAATCTTACTCCACTTTGCTGTTTTGTAGAATTAAATTTTAAAGTGTAATTAAGATTTATTATTCATAATTATGTGTGGTTTTATTTAGTCAAAGGTTAACATTTTTTTAATAGCTTGTTCCAACAAGCTAACTATCCCTGCTCACACCATTAGAGGGAGATGCAGCATTGTTCTTTGGGTCATTTTACCTCCCATAGACCTCCTCAGTTTATATTGCTTACTGAGGGGTCATCAGCAGGACTGGTGGCCATTACTGACACTAAACAGGCATTGTCTGATTGGAGCGCTTGGTCCCAGCCCACCAGTTTTCCTGTTTTTGCATGCTTAAGCCCAGAACAAGACAGGGCCATGCGGGTGTACCCTGAATGCCATAGGAACGCTGCTTATTGTTCCCATTACTTCCTCTTTCACATTCCTGGAGCTGATTGGGATCTGGGCCTCTTGTGCCGGGCTATTGTTTGAACCCAACAACGCCACTGACTTGGCTCCAGCTGCTACCTCCACACAATCACCATGGTCACCGTGTGGAGGTCCGGAAGGGGCTGTCTCTCTCCTTCATCCCCCAGATGTCCCCCTCTTACCAGATGCTTGCTGCTACATCATTCTCTCCATCATTGTCTATACTGCTCGCTCACTCACTCACTCACTAGGCCTACACTGTCCTCTCTCATCTTATTGTTGGGCTATTAGTCTATACAAACTTGAAAGCAAAGGATCCCTATATGATACAGCAACTATAGTTTAGTAGTGATGTTGAAAATATAATGAATTTCCCTAAGAACATTGCACACTACTGAGATGTTACCCCTGCAACACCAACTCCGTGGTGCTTGCTGTGCTCTTTTCTGTTTAACCTCTAGAGGGCAGAAATGCAGCAAAACTCCTGAGCACTGCACTTCTCTAAAAGGCCACTGCTGTCAGTTATTTGGCTGGCTGTGTCCATCCCACGCTACCCCTTCTTCTGCAGATTATGTTTGGTGCTGATTAAACGGACGAGACATGATGGATGCTAAGACAGCAATGCATTAATGCCCGTTTGTCATTGTGTCTGTGTGATACCTTAGTTGTGTGTTGCCATAGTTGAGCGGCTTTATACTGAGCTATTCACTAGTTACAGTTACATCATCTTCCTAACATTTAACACACTGCTGAAGAGGGTGGGAGCACTTCCTTCTTAAAGTTTTTGGCCGCACACACAGTACTAGGGGTGCGACGATGCACATGAGTACATGTGTACTCATTAGTGAGACATTTATAAAAATGTTCACAAATATTTTTTGTAAATGAGATTAAAAGGGTATTTCTTAACATTCTTGCAGCATGCCAGAGGTCTCGGAGGTTTCAGAGACCATTCAAAAAAATGTTCAGAGGCCAAAATACTATTGAGATGGTTTTGGTTAGATTATAAATTATATTAGAATTATTACCCCCTAATTCAATGTATTTAATAAAACTCTTTTATTTAAATGTAATATCTACATATTTCTTTCTACAACGCTACTGCCATGCAATGCCATACTTAAATACTTATCTGGACTGCACAAATACCCAAATAGTTATTTTGGCACTGAAAACTGGCACTCTGAATGGTTTAACCAAATATTGAAAACCCTTGCACACAGCTTGTAAGTGCCATGCAATAGGATTTCTCCATAGCTTTCCTTTTCCTCTAAGAAGAGCCTGACACCTGACTATTATACACTCTAAGCTTACGGACTTTGTGTTTATTAAAGGATAACCTTTCTAATCTATTCATTTTGTACAATCATTGGCACTGATGATACTTGAATCCACCAAAAATATTGGCCCCAGATATTATTGTTATTTTATGCCCCATATTTTATGCAAATAATACATTTTTATAACTTTTATCTAATAAGTTATACAAATGAATTATTAGCTTTAACCAATAAGAACTGGAGGCAATAAAGC
>JAODUG010010997.1:0-25378 GCA_027564795.1 Aphredoderus sayanus | reverse complement strand
TCCGAAACACTTAAGTGTGACAAACATGCAAAGGAACAGGAAATGAGGAAGGGGGCAAACACTTTTTCACACCACTGCTATATATATATATATATATATATATCGTGATCGTGAATTATTTTGGCCACAATAATCATGTAATGAAAATCTGATATTGTGACCCGCTCAGTGTCAGTTTTGCGGACAAAATGCATCGTGATTCAATGAAATACGATACATTTACCATCACAGAGTCCACAAGAGAGCTGCCTCCATTATCAAGGATCCCACTCAGCCCCAACACGAACTGTTCACACTTCTATCCTCGGGTCGGAGGTAAGTGTGAAATGCAGGACAACAAGACTGAAGAAGTCTTTTTTCCCCACTGCCATCAGACTCCTAAACAACAAATAGGTGTGTGGATTCCAAAACAGGCTCTTCCTTAAAAATGTTACCATGCCCATGTCATTGCAATGTTACTGCACATCTGCACACTGCACCATGTACAATTTTCCACATGTATATAATTATTGTATACCCCTCTTATTTATTGTATTTTCTTATTAATATATGTATTTATACATATACTTTGTTATCTTATCTTAGACATTTGATGACAGCAAAATGCAAGAATTTCAGTGTACAGGAAAACTTGAACACTTTGAATAGACTACAACATCACTGAGGAGGAAAACAATGATGAAGATTCTGACCAATTATGATGTGACTGCTGACTGCTCAATGGGTAAGGGTGAGGCATGTTGTAAGAGGATTACAGTGATTTTGCCCAATTTCACAATGACTGGAAAATAGGGAAATAACCAATATTACTCACACTCATACATGACGATGGCAAAAATTATGAGTGTACAGTAAAACATGTAAACTGTGTATTTCAACAATAATGTTGTAGAAATCCAAATAACTTTACAGATCTTTATTGTAAAGGGTTTAAACAATGTTTTCCATGCATGTTCAATTAACCATAATCAATTTATTAACATGCACCTTTATAATGGTCGACCATAACAGCTTACAGAGAGTAGGCATTTAAGGTCACAGTTCTAAAAACGCAGGACACTAAAGAGGCTTTTCTACTGACTGTGAAAAACACCCAAAAAAGATGTCCGCAATAGGCTGAGAGAGGCTGGACTGAGGGCTTGTAGGCCTGTTGTAAGGCAGGTCCTTATGGTGTTGACTCTTTTAGTGTTCATACAAATATTTACACACATTACGTTTACTGAAAGTAAAAACAGTTGAAAGTCAGAGGATGTTTCATTTTTTGCTGAGTTTATGATATAGGCTAATAAATAATACTGTGGGCCTAATATGTGTAGAAATGTGTACTGTATATTTTCCATTTATAGTGTTTTTTATTAATGTAAAGATGATAAGGGAAAAAGCAAATTTCTAATTAAAGCCAAAGGTTTCTCTCTGCTACAGAGGTTGAAAAATACATGTTTTTGTGAACATTGACAATTAGGTTTATAAGAAAACTCTTAGGTTTTAGGAAGTTGTTATCAAACAATGCCTTAGGTTTTACAATGCTTGTTAAAAGGTTTAAATGTGTCCATGGCTAGATGTTCGTTTTACATAAGTACCTGTGAAACATTTACAGTAGATAACATAATAGTAATGTCTTCATGCTGATCTGAATCTCTGTCCAAGCAGGCATGTTTGGAGAGGCCTGGCTCCGAGAACCCTTGGAAAATGTAAACAGGGTGCTGGCCTCGATATACTGCTTCCACCTTTTATTCTCACCGTGAGACCGAAGCAAACACAATGCGTTGACAGGAAAAACAGCTAATTGCATTCAAGCAACAGACGCAAAACAACTGTTTGTGAGTCACCTTTGACCCCACTAGGAGTGAGTGACATGTTTTGAAAGGATGTGTGTAACTAATGCTTGTTGAGGAGTGAGTACAGGTGCAGACTGAATGAAGCACTGAAACACGGGCATGAACAGGCACAAAACCATGATGAAAAAGACACGGCACAGCGTTTAATGTCGAGAAACACGTAAAAACACGGCAAACAAGCAAACAATAACAGGCAAATTTGACAGTCAATGCCCAAACATATAAAACCCCACAAACACAACAGGTGCGGGGAATGAGCTAATGAGCTACTGTAGATGGGGTGGAGAACGAACAGGAGGGACACCTTCCCTAGCCTAGGTGCGTTATACAAAATGTTATACAAAATGTCACAACAGTCTGTTGTTCTGGCCCTCTTTAAGCATTGCCTATAAAGGCTTCATGACTATATTGCGATGATATTGTTTGCAGGAAATTTGGAACATCCATTGGTGAGAAGCTGCACACATCAATTTCCTGACATTTTGAATTTTTACTTTCACATCCTCCTGCTCAACGTCTAGGTTCCTCAGTGAAGTTCTACATTGTGTAAAGATTCTAACTCATGTTAACCTACAGTACAATCTGTAATGAATGAAACAAAAAGTGTAGAGAATCCCTCAAAGACAACAGGAAATTGCTGTCTCATTTTCTCCTGCTGGCCTTCTTGATATAAGAACCATTTACGCTTCAGACAAAGAGGAATTCCTGGTTGAAACATTTAATATTGGGAAGCATGCCTTCTCGATGACATTCAAAAGTAGCCCGAGGCTCTGCTTTGTCACTGACAGACACAGGTGAGCCCGCTAAAGACTTCTGTCTGCCTTGCCTGGCCTACTTGTGACCGATTGTGCTGAATGTTGTGAACCCAGTCACCCCACAACTACTGAACCTACAGCAGCTAACTGGAACAGAAACTGCACTTCTTATAAACAACAAAGGTGGCAGGTGACACCTCCTATTGTTTTTCACTGCAAACCTCCAACTTAAGTATTTCCCACATTTAGTACAGTATGTTCTTTTGTTGGTCTGCAGCTATTCTGCCTTCACAAGTCAATAAAATGTGGTAATGAGTGGTGTTTGGCCTGCGTGTTACTTGTACTGTCCTGGAAATGGCTTAGAACATCAAATAAAGAAAGATGTTGTGCATCACAGTATGCTCGGTGGCTCACAGACCTTAATGGATCTCTGGAGAGTTTATCCTCAATTAAGTAAATGCATTCTCCATTCTCACATTAAGACACTAGTTAGTGGTTTATCTATTAACCAAAACTAATGGCCAAGCAGTCCAAATTAAATGAAAGGTAAGGTAAGGTATACTTTATTGTTCCATAGGGACTTTTCTCTTGGGATTAAGGCCTCTGCATTAGGGCTGTGCAATTAATCAAATTTGAATCAACCACATAAACAATATAATCAAGAAAAAGTAACTCTTATTTTGTCTTGTGTTCTGAATGACAAGTGCACACAAGATCAATGAGAAGTATTAAGGGAAATTAGTTGAACATCTTTCCAAAGTGAATGAGTAATCATGCTAAATAATCATGATTTCAATATTGACCAAAATAATTGTGATAATGATTATATATATATATCTTAAATAGGACTAAAGACATTTTTTCCCCTTATGATCTTTAAGGCCATCTGAATGAGGTGTGTGAGCTTGGCCTTTAAATGTGCAGACAGGTTACCGTACCATATGTATGCCATATCTAATTAAACTCTCTAAAATAATCTGTTAAAATGTGTTATTCACACCATAAAGCCTAAGCCTTCTTAGAAAAAACATCCTCTGTTGTAGAACAAAGGTTTTTCATATGACTCTGCCATGTGAGTGAACTGTCAATGTGGACACCAATATATTTATACAAAGGAACCTTGTTTACAAGTACATTGCGAATAAGTACTGGGCTGTGGTCACAAATTGTCTTGGGATAGAATATCATCCTTTTTGTTTCATCACGTTCACACTAAGGTGGTGAGCATCACACCAGCCCACACTGTTCGATTTCAGAGTACCTCTGCTACTTTTCAGGTGTTCTATAGAACATTCCCTGACTTGATCAAATAAATAACTTGTGTCCATAACACATTCTTAGAATTAAACATGGCCATTCTCTGAATGATATTGAAGTGGTTGGGGAGCGGGTCCGGGTTCCTTTGGATTTTTTTTATTTTTATTTTATTTTTTATTTTTTATTTTTTTCGGGGATGGTGGGAATTGGACTCCAGATGTAACATGGACATAAGAAGGTTTGACTATGAGGAATTACTGCAGTTAAAGGTATAATCGGTCATTTTGGAAAAATACTGATATTTAATAATCTATTATTGTTGATATTTAAACTTGAAAAACACTTCTCCCTTCAATGCCATAGGCTGCTCCCTCAGAAACTCCACCTCACATTAGTCACGTATTGCCAAGGCTGGGATATTGTTCTTTGTTTGTGTTACTATTTACAGTGCCAGGGCTGTGTAGAAACATCAGATTATTTTTTCAGCATGCCCATAGAACAGGCAGCTACTAAAACCTGAGTAAATATGCACCGAATTTAACAAAACTAACTTACAATCGCTGACTATACCTTTAATCTTTGCTATTACAATTTATGAGGCACCTTCAATTAAAGCAGTATTTTGGTACAATAAAATAAATAAAAATGTATAATTAGCAGAGAGGCTATGGGGTTGAAAGGGTCAGTAATGGTTAGGTTTGGGTGACTTGTGAATATTGCGAGTTTAATCACTATGGTGACAAAATACCATTGTATGTGATTGGGGCCACAGGTACTATTTTAAACAATGTATAGATTCAGTAAAGCTGTAATTCACAAATATTTTAGTGAATGTTCACAGTTTATCATCCACTAATACAATAAAATGAATAGAAAATAGTAGTTTAGTATTAGTGTTATTGTCATGGAGGAAATCTTGGAATTTCTTAAATACACGAAAATGCTAAAATAATAAGCAGTATTTGATCTAGCTAAATTAACCTGGTTGATGTTGACAAGCTGGCTCGGATCCAGTGCCCCCTACAGGGACATGCTTGCCTGTAGCCTGCACTGCTTTGGACCTGGATGGGAGCAACACAGCCAATAAAGAGGGCCAGGTGTTCGGTGTTCATTTCTGGATTCAGATCAAATCTTTCCAGAACACACAGGGTCTCCCCTCCTCCTACTTCCTGCTACCTACCTTAATGATGAAATAGTAGGAGTGGACAAGCTCTCACCTTTTTTTCACTTTGAAAAAAGTGACACGGCAGAATCTAGTTATACAAATATTCGGAAAAGTAACAAATAACAGTTTCTCCAGTTTCTCTCCGGTAGCCAGGCCACGGTTTCATATTAATGGTGTCACTATGCTGCTATAGCCATCAATTTATCTGCAATGTAGCAGCTAGGTGCCATATTATAAAGATTGATGTTAAGTATGTTACAAAACAAAGTGATCTTCAGATGTGATTACATGTGGAATTCTTTTTCTGTAATGAACACATTGAGTCACAACTCAGTCATTATTGTGTTACCTTAATCAATACCAAATGTGGAATTATTGAATAAAAATAAGACAATAAGGCGCTAAGGCAGCGTTATCACAGAGAGAAGGAATCTCGGATTTGGATAAAGTTACCTGTTTTATAGCCTTATATGTAAAGCCTTTATGTTGCCAAGATTATAATATGACACCAAAAAGCCACAACCTGCCCACCCCTATCCTTTCATTGTTTAAAAACATTCTCCTAGACAACTTCTTATCCCTTGTGTCAAGCAGTTACCCTATTAAAACAGATCCTGTCCTGCAATTATATTTATAATTAAGCCCCATTCTGACAGGATTAGTATTACAGGAATTAGGGTAATGTAAAAATTATTAGAGCATGCCCAATAGACTGTGCTGACTGGACAAATTGATTCCAACCTGTTTCACCTATATTTTACCTATTACATCAACACTCAATTACACCATATCATCTAGGTCTAAAAGCACCCTGAGTTCTTGCATCAACATGGTTCCCCAGCAGATTTATTTTTGGAGTCATTTCATTCTTCATGTCCTGTTAAGGCTGAGCATGCCTACATTGACAAAAAGTTTAAAAGTGAAACAACATCCTTGTCACAGGAGCAACATTTGAAACAGTCTGTAGTTAAGTGCCTATACTCTACCATCGCTTGTATCCATAGTGTTAAAATATTGCTCCATCTTAGTGCAGAGATCTTGAGTAGGGCTTTAGAACAGTGGACTAATCCTCCTGACTACAGTGTTTGCCAATGTTCCCATGTGCATCTAAGTGGACCAAATTTAACAATGACTCGATTTCCTACAGATGGCAGCTGGAGGTTATTTACTGACACTCGCTGTGAAATGAAGACTAAATCACTATTGCATTGCCTTAATTGGTGTCCAATAGAAGCAAAACTGACATTTCAAATAAATAATAATAATTCATATTGCTGCTTAGAGGGCCACCAAGTGTCGTAACAATCAGTATGCTGCTGCAATTGGCTGTTCTTGATTCCAGCCCCTCTGGCCTGTGGGATAATGTTGACTGTCATGAGCTGAAAGTCAAACAATTGGTCGTCCTAGTTGGAAACATTGCGCCAAGCAGCTTTCTGCTTCCACTGTGTTTATGCTTTATCGCTGAATAACCTTTCCCTCAACCCCAGGTCATGCTCACGTGACAGACATCAAATACACTGTCAAATATTCACTTGTGTTTCGCTCAATATCATATGTGTTGTTGAGTGCAATCCAACAACGCCCTTCAATTTGTGCAACTTGTTTTTGAAGCACACTGCCTATAAAATAAATCTAATCAAGTTTGAACCCTAAAGCATAACAAGTCATATTGTAGGTTGTTTTCTGTTAGAAGTGAGAATGATAAGAAGGCAGCTTCAAGCAAAACAAAGTCAATGGAAGTCAAAACCATTTTGGCTCTATAAATGGCGGACTAGGCACCGTCGTTATGGGAAGGTAGGTTGGTATCCTCAAATGTTGACGATTTCCTCAAAAACAAGGCACTTTTCGATCAAAACCATGTTGCAAAAACATTGTTTTGATCGAAAAGTGGTTGGTTGGTCGGTTTGGTTTTAACCAAAATAATCATTCTGGACACAAATCAAGGAGTGTACCTTTAACACATATTGAGTTCTCATTTTCATACTAAAATGTAACAAATGAAACATATGAAATATGATTGCTTGGTCTAAGTACAGTATATATGAGTCTCTGACTCATACATGTATGTATGTATGTGTATACTCGGACAACTACACTTCATTATCACCCTTGATTGCCACATTGCCACTTGTTACTTGTTACTGCCTGTTACCAAACTGATAGTGAGAACCAAGACGCCAGTGCAATGCAGGCCCTGTTTTCATAAAAAATTCAGACACTGTTGAAGTCTAAGCATAATAGCCTCTCACAGGCAATGATACTAAAACAATATTTTTAATGTAACAGTACAACTAAGCACTGTTGTCTGCAATATGGGTTGTTTCAAACACAGAGACAAAACACCATATGGGTCAGCCCTAAAGAAAGTTGGTCAAAATATGGTAATATGAGACTGTTATTCACATTAATTTCAGTCCCACAAATTATCCCAGGTCAGTTCTATTTCATCAAAGCAAAGTGCTTTAGGAAGGGACTTTGCACACTCCCTGTGGATGGTTCAAAGGTCTTTTATGGCTCTAACATTAGTCACCATGGGTAAGGACTTTTATGGCATGAGGTCTAGGCATAACCCCATCTGGTATTCCTTAAAGGGAGACAACTGGAGCACATGAAGGCCAGTGACATGGCAGGGTTGAACTGTGGGGACCGACATCCCCACCCCAAAATGATGCATTATGATTGGTTGTTAAAGGCTCCTGTTCAATCTACATTCATTAGCTTAACTATGCCACTGGTTTTAACATCATATTTGTCTGATGGTTGTTACTTATGATAGGGATTGATAGTGATTGAATAGGCTTTAAACGTTATCCAATAGATAAGTTATATGGCAGCACCAGGCCAGATCCATAGAGTCTAAGACAATTTTCTTCCAAGACCAAGAATGCCAGGACAAAAAGGTCAAGGAAAACTTAGAATCCCTGATGAGAGACAAAATGTGCTTGGCACCCCAATTTCACACAAGAAAGCGATACTTACTCTTTAAATCTTCTTACACCTATTCATACAGAATAATATAGCCTCAAAGGGTAGACAACATCAATTACAGGTTCTACTGGTCTCACTGGTGGGAGTGCAGGCATGGTTTAAAATTCAATTAAAACGAAATGTTCATTCTGCAAGAACTTCAAAACTAAGCTAGCTTTACACACTGCGCGTGACAAATGCTGAAGACCAGCAAAGCTAGCTTTTAATAATATTCATCCAATATAGTATTAATGGGATAATTATATTTTAGAAAGCTTTTTGAAACACTGTTAGACATATTGTATAACATTATGTTATGTAATGTTGTATTTCTTCGTTCATCTTAAAATCTTTGACCATATAGCAGTCATTAGTCCAAAACATATGCAAAACCCTACTGTACTACTGTATTAGCCTATACCATGCAGTATATAATAAGTTCTCTGTTACAAAATCAGCCTTGCCAGTGTTGCCACTAGAGTATGAACATTAAATAATAAAGCATGTCTGCTATGGAATGTCAACTGTTGGCTCTCGCCACATGGGGTGCTCTGAGACAAGTGGGTTTTCAACTTATTGGCCTCCACATACATTTTACAGACACACATGAATTCCTTTAACTCAGCACTCACAGATTTCTGAAAGTACATGTAGTACAATTTCCAACACTTCAAGTTCAAGACATTTAAAAGCGGCAAAAGATTAAACAAAATTAGGCTTATTTACTTACTTACTACTTATTATATATCTGCAAACATGTTATCACATAAAATCTGAAGTTATAAAGTTAATATAACTAGGCCTTAAATCTAGCAGGTTTAAATAAAGATAAACAGGGTATATTTGCACACTGTCACTAGTGCATAACAAATTTCATGAAATCACACAATATATACCTTATGCGTCCATAGCATGTTTGGTAAAGATATTTTATATAATTTCTTTATATGTATAAAACAAACACGCTAATGTGTGAATATTTTATATACAGTGCTTTTTAGGAGCAGATAAAGGGCCCCAATACAGTGAGGTTGTCAATCTGGCCAGCCAAGACACTGCTGAACCAAGTCTGTCATCTGCAGATAGCCCTACAGTACATGAGGACCTAAACTAAATGCTCAGCAGCTCTCCCAAAGCACAATACATATCTTTAAAGTTAACAAACTATTTGTGACCACATACAGTTTTAGGCCGATGACTCTGTGAGCTATGAACTACTTCTTTTTGAATGTACAAAAAAAAACATAATCTAATTTATTTCATATGAATAAATAATATAGTAATAAAAGTAGGAGATTTCAAAGTCTCTAAACACTCCCTCAAAAGCATCCCATAACCATGTATCATGGGAACCACTTTCTAAATTACATTCTGGTCCTATACGCCTATAAGAAAGAAAAAAAACGGAATTCCTCATAATCATATTTAGCACTGCCGCCACAAATCTAAAAATACATGTTTCCTCAATCACTGAGGAACATTGGCGACAGGAAAAGGATTGCATTAAGAAGTTATAAATTATATTAATCGAGGTTCTTGATCTAGCCAAGACAACACCCCCCATCCTTCCCAGCAGTGAGTGAAAAGGGTGTGTGTGACTTCTAGGCATTTTCCCTACAGCACAATCCTACTTCCATAGCTCTCAGCTAGTTAGTTCCTTTCTGTCTTTATCACCCCCCACCCCACCACAGCCTCCCTTCCTCTATACGGAGAAACATCACAATGGTACAAGATGTGGCATGAACAGGAAATGATTCTATATCCAAGCTGGAAAAAAATATCTTTCACATTATATCACTTCAGTTAAATTAATATATTATGTTAATACATTTGCATTAATAAATCCAAGCCAGGTAAGGCTTGGCAGTGAATAATATTCATCTTCAAATTAAAGTGTGTGGAGGGCTAATGTACTAATAGAGATCAGGTCAGATCAGGTGTCAGCAGAGCATGCAAGAGTTGCATAAGCTTGTTTTAGCTAGCTATCTATAGTAGCTACTACGTTATCCATCTATTTCACTTTAAAGCTACGATTAGACACTTTGGAACATATGCAGCGGCCATGCCTAACAATGTGGTAAACTGACCTTTTAAAGGATAAAATCTTCTTTCTAGTACATTTGATCAATTTAAATATTTGCATCTGTTGAAACTGTATGGATTTGGAATCACTTTTCACTACAAACAATGGTTATGATGATGAGACAAAAGTGCTATTTTTATATTTACTCTCAGAACTAGAAGCTTTAGTCAATATTTTATTAAAATGTACACAGATTCTCATACACCAGTGGAAAATGAAAATTCTTATCTATTGGAACATTACTTCTTGGAATAGTTAGCAGACCCAATTTTCCATTAATATGTATTTCTTCACACTCGCCTGACAAACTCCCAAACCCCAGGAACGACAGATGGTTAAAATCACAGTGGAACAGGCCACAGTGGTTATTCATGTTATGTATGGTGTCACTGTTCATACAATATTGCAGAGTGGGAGAGAGAGAGACAAGACTTCCAGCAGAATACTTTCTCAATATGACCTTTTACAGTACCTGAAAACTGATGCTATTGATATTTAAGCTGCAAGCCTTTTAGTGTTGGGTACCTTCCAACACATTTCTATTAGCAATGGGAGCATCACAGAAGCATGGATTAGCATGGTTAACACTGCTGAGCATTATAGAGGAAAATATGTGAAATAGACACAGTTGATATAAAAGCCAAGCAACAATGTGTGATAACTTTGTAAATGAGTAAGATATATTTTCTAAATATTTTATTTCATGTTTATGCTTATACTATTAATAGGCATTATCAATGGGAATGAACATACATCGTTGGAAGAGCGAATTACTATTAAGATCGAACCAGTTATTGTTGACTTTACAACTTTCATGAAATCCATGCTCATTCTGTCTTCTCTATAACCCTTATCCCGCCATAACGACGTGTGCCCCCCTTGCATGCCAACATCTGGCTATCACATTGGGCCAAGTAGACCTACTTCTGCTAACCTTTGTTAAATGACCCTTTGTATAAAATAAATATGGGAACATTGACAGAACTATGAAAATCCATGCTTATTGATGCAGTCACTGACTGTGCCTTATAGTAAATGTTTTCCTGCGCCCCGTGGCCACAGAGCCTGTTACCAGGAAAATACAGAGATCATATTACTTCCTTGAGCTAGGAAGTATTGCCACATGTTTTATTTCGCTTTTTGTAGGCTACTTGGTACTCACATGTCTTAAACTGGAGGTCTTTATCATCCTCGCTTCCGAACTCGCGGATGAGGTGGATAAACAGGATGCCGAAAGCGTTCTGGATCCCAAATACAGAGCCGTTGCACCACATGGCAGCCAGCATGACCAGCCACCCCCAGCCGCCCTCTGGGTGCACAAACTCGACCTCTTCCTCCCCGCGGAGTTGCTCCTGCGGAGCTACTGTGCTGTCCCCGTTCTCCTTTTTCTCCTCTACGTTAATCAGCTGGTTCTCCGCGTGATCGGAGGCGAGCGCATCTTTCCATGCGTTCGCCTCGATCTCCTTTCCATTACTGCATTCTGTCATGTTGCCTGATACAAATGTGAATAATAAAAAAGCACGACTCCACTACGAATTGTAAATATAAAAAAAAACTTTGAAATGTGTGTAAGGTCAGTAAATGTGTGTGATTTAGAAATAAAAAGTTTATGTTGAAGTTACAGCCATTTAGTGAGAGCAGGCTCTATGGCTGCCTGCTGCCGCAGCGCTGTAATTTAACTGTCAAAAGCTGCTGTTGTAAAATGTGTATATAAATAGATTGTAAGAGGGCGTGGCTTTAGTACCTAGAGAATATATATTACAGCTGATTGGACATCTGGCTTGCCTACGACGACGTGACATTGCAATACACAGTGAATATAAGGCGTTGCATGAATAAGAAATGGATGGAAATATGATTCCTATGTCAAGCATCTAGCTAGTCTACTGCCAATATTGGCAGCCTACAAGAGAAAAACTGTACGCCATACAGACAGAGCTAAACCCTTAGCAAATAAGGCTTCAACGAAGGCAATATAAACTAAAACCATAACATTGTAAAAAACAACAACATTGTAAATCCATCCATCCATTCTCAACCGCTTATCCAAGGTCTGTCACGTAAATCCAAATGAAAATAATTACCAATTCTAAATTTGAGTGTCACCATTTGATTGTTGTAGACCACAGGTATTTCTACAAATTGAATAAAGTTGACTATTTGTCACAAAGAAAAAAACGTAATGTTTTGCCCCTACAGCTTTCATTAGTAGCTACATCAATTAAATTACTACATTAAATACTAATTACGTTATAACATTAAAAATGAAATAAGGTAGTCTACATTTTTTAAAGTTGAATTGGGCTTATTATTAAACAGTGACCCCTAGTGCTCAAATTGATAATGTATTTCAGTAAAACGACGCAAAATGCGACAAATTAACACCAGACAGTTCATAAATACTTTCTGGTGTAAATTTTACTGATTTTTTTGGAGCAACCAGGTTAGTTCAACATTTACCATTTTAAGTTTGAAGTCAAATAAAATTGGTTACCTGAAGAACACAATACGCCAAATTGCATTGTTTCTGGACTGGTTAAAAACGAAATATTGCTGAGCAAAGAATGTATTTTTGTCAAGCGTGATAAGACAGTGAAATATGAACACAAAAACAATATTTATTAAAATTCATTCTGAACAGCTGGTTTATACACAGAACATTTCTGACATGTACTTTAGATTTATGGTTAGGGGGGTTCTTCTTAAATGTGTCTATTAAATCACGGATTTGGATTAAAGCTTTGTGGGAAACCTGCTTCCAAAATGACCAGCAGACCATTGATGGGCTGATTCTCTTAATAGCCAATCTGGGTTTTGGCACACCAAAATAAGGTACTCATCTGAAAATGTATTTGCCTGGTTCATATTTTTCAATTTAATAAACCAGACCCATTTTAATTTAAGTCAAATCAATACTTCATACGTCAAAATAGAAGACAATATTTATCTTGTGACCTCGATTTATTTAAAACTTTGTGGTCACTTACGAGAGATTACTGCAAACTACATACTTTATATGTCACTAAAAGGGAAGGATTCAATACAAGAGTTGTAAGCATTTGACAAGTGGAGTGTTCCTAGCAGAAACTCAGCTCTCCACTTTCGCCACTTTAGGCAATGGCTCCTGTGACGGCTGCTGTGAGGGCTCCTGTGAGGGCTGCTGTGACGGCTCTACCCTCTTCCTCTTCCTCAGGCCCTTCATCTTGCGAGTTTGCAGTTTGGACAGATCTTGCTTCTGCATGTGCAGCCGGCCTAACTTGGTGCCAAAGGCATCGTGGGATATGTTCTTCTTCTTCTTGGGCTGAAAGGGAGAAGGCGGACAGAGGCACTGTGAAATGTAGGCCGATAATATTCACCGTCATGTCATTTAAATTAAACCACAGCGTCACCTTCAGGGCCTTTGGCTGTTTGTGAGCAGTCTTGTACAAGTCATCTGATGCCAGGTGGGTTCTTTTCATGACCAGGTCAAATGACGGCCCTATCTCCTCCAGCTCTATCCGGGGGGTCCGGCAGCCAGATTTCTTCAACAGTGACCTGCAATGACATTTTCCGTAAGTCAGCATTTCTGTATGGAGGGGGACAACATGAGGATGACAAGGCACGTAAAAACTAAAACAAAATATATCAAGAAATAAGAAAAAATTAAGAAAGAAAATACACAGCACTTAAAATAAAGACAACCACAGAATCATAAACAATTAGATGGTGCCATCTGGTGGCATAATACTATATAATAAAGACAACAGGAGGGTTAAGGGACAGTACTAACCTGTAGCTGCGCATGTAAATTTTCTCATCTAGTGCAGTAAAATGCAGAACATGTTCCAGACCAGCCAGGCGGACTGCAGACACGTTAGGGCCTCTGAAGAAGTCTACAAGGTCAAAATTACACAAAAAGATTCATACATATGATGACACTTGGCCTGGAAGTGGTGCATTGACAGCTTTACAAAATACTGTACATGCCTAAGAGAATACTCTTGAGACGTTTGTGGTCATTGTCGACATCGAAAGCCTCCCCAGCAAACACAAGCAGTGGCTTGGTTGCCTCTGGACATTTGGTGGTCTGCAGTACACAATATAGACAGTCAAAAAATACATACATAGGCATTTAAAACATAGTTCTACATTTTTCAACCTAGCTAACAAGTTACTCATTTCCCATTAGATGTAGCAAATTGTCTTTGATAACTTTACTTTTGTTAAGGGCCGTGCCCCCCCCCCCCCCTTTGTAACATGTTAATATATAGTAATACCTAGGGCCGGATCTACTAAAGGTTTGTGTGAGTAAAAACATGTGCAAACTGGATGTCACTCACAAATTAATATGCAAGTTGACTACTAAGGCTGTGCACAGAGGATGACGTCTTTCAAAAGTGCAAGATAGCACGTGTTTATTTGATACGTTTGCATTCATCACTATGCGATTTGGGGAGTTTCAATGTTAATGTGAAATATAATGGGAGGGGAACATGCAAATACATGAATTTACTACACGCAATGTGATCTAGCAAGTCCAAAAGGAATTTCAGGTGATTGCGACAGCAACTATACTTTATACGTTTGAAAGGAAGGTGCAAAGTGATAGATGGCTTATGTTGTCATTGCGATAAGGACACATAGGCGTAATAAAAGACAATGTTTAGAGAAAGGATATTTTCCCCATTAGTGTCAATCTGTTTACTATGCCATTCTGATGGCCTGGTTAGGTTAGAGGGGACGAAGAGGGGTTAGGGCATTTATGGACATTGTCAGAGCAGACACAGCATTGACAAGCTGCCATCAAGCTTGTTCATCATCCGTAAGACGTACTAAAGTTTTACATTTTACAATGCCCATGCAATTTAGTACTGTTTATTTGGGATATTAGTAAATGCGGCCCCTAATGTTCTAAATACCCAATTAACTGAATATATTACAAAATTGTCATTCTGCACTTAAACTATCAAGTAAAATATTCACTCAAAGTTTCAATTCTGAAACATCTCAATGATTCTGTCATAAGACAGATAAGGACAGAAAAGTAAGAACAGAAATCATACAGACTCGACTAAGTATCAATCACTAGAAATAAACTTAATTGAATTAGCCTTAAACATTACATTAAAGTCTTTAAGGGAGACGTATTTCTCAATGCCAAGTTCAATCATATCCAGCACATGGTAGTCAAACAGTCGACCTGTAAATGAAAAAAAAAATAACAGTGTAACAAAGTACCAATGTTTCACTTCAGTATTAATGTTAT
Source organism: Aphredoderus sayanus (assembly GCA_027564795.1). Lineage (NCBI taxonomy): Eukaryota > Metazoa > Chordata > Actinopteri > Percopsiformes > Aphredoderidae > Aphredoderus > Aphredoderus sayanus. The sequence goes on along the minus strand of JAODUG010010997.1, from coordinate 10,068 downwards.
TAACCTTTGTACGAATGATGAAGGAGCAGACATAATTTCACATTATGAACATCATTTAAGCTGAGATGACGAATGCTGATTCAGTTAATGACTAAGACGCAAGAAGGTTCTGGAATAATAGAACACTTCAAAATATCTATTATCTAGCATTTAGACTAGACTAGGCGCTATTTACTTGGGAGTAGTTCCCCCTTGGATTGCTTGTTTAATTTGAGTTTTAGAAATATTAAACAGTTTTGACTTGGTTCGTTGGGGAACTCCTGACTGACCGTGCTCAAAATACAGTACTTGTTATTATACGATACCAAATATGCACTTGGTATTATACAATACTAAGTGCTGCTGTACCTCCCCAGCATTGTGCTATATCACTATGTTGATGCTATAATGCCTAGACATGCCTCACAATTATTACCGTACAAGTTATTGTGTGAGTAAAATTGTTTGATGTGAGTGGACTGTTATATAGGTAGATCATAATTTACCAAATATGAGGTTGTTTGGCCGCTTCTTGTTGTGAGAACCAAACAAAAAGAGTGAGCAGTCTGTCTTCTTGGAGAAAAACTCCTGAAAGAGATTTAATACCATGAGCACAAACCTGAAATTCACAGTGCATACAGTAAGTAGCTATATCATGGCATTATCCTTTTATTCCTATTATTATAACAATGTGACATAAACTAACCAGAGATGTAGAATCTTCAAATGGACGGGTTATGTTCTTCCTTAAAATCAGAAATCGCAAACAACATTAAGATTTGAAAAACACTGCTAATGGCATCCCTTGCGTTCATTGTTAATGCCTGGGTTTTGGTTTAACTGCTGGATGGAACTTGACCTATGTATATCCATAGAAGTTTCATCAATATTATTATATAACAGGATCAGTAAAAATACTTTCAATAATGCAAAATCAACCTATAACAAAATATATCAGACTTCACTGTGTGTGTGATATGCTATTTATTATAACAACTGAGCTTTCACATGAAGAATCACTGTCAAAATACTAATACCATTATTATCTAGACTAATGTTAATAGAAATTTCAATTTTAAAATCATCACCAATACCTCTAAAATACATAAATTAATTTACTTACTTCTTGTATAGCACAGCATTGGGCTTCTTTAGTGAATACTGTGGTGGAGGGAAATCTGGTTAATTATTTTCTTCAAACAATTATAAGTCAATGAATTATCCTTTCTCACAGCCATGTATCACACAAAATTACTAATCCACATTGAATGTTTGGTAAATGCTGGCTCTGGGAAGGTATACTGGTTATAGTACAGTGGCCCAGAAGACAAAAATAATGCTAAATTGTTTTGTTTGTTAGTTTAATACATTGTCTTTTTTAAAGTGGCTTGCTAACTTTATTCATCCCACGGATCTGCTTCTGGCAGCCTACTATATTTTTGGTCTACACCAGAAGGGCTGAAAATGACTTTTAGACATATATTCGGACACAATCTCACATTTATCAATTTGTCACAATGGTGGTGTTCCACATAAAGCAATCACTGTGTCATGCACATGACACAATAAACTAGGGTATTGGCGCTGCTCACAGCTTGAAGGATGTCTGCCTGTAGCTCCACCAACTAGGCCATTATGCATAGCTGCACAGAACACGTCAGTATCTCTAGTTGTTTGGCTTTTCTTTTTCACAATACTGCTGTCACATACTACATAATACAGTACTAAAGACCATAATCATATTAAACCTGAACTTAATCAAAACTGCTCTGTACAGAAACAAATCATAATCAAAATGAAGCAAGACTGGCTGCCATGATAGTTTGTGAAGGCTCAATTTAAAAGAGACAACAGTATAATCATGCTCTGTAACCCATGTATTAATAATTAGTAAATATACTTACAATATCCTTCAAAGCTTGAGTGACTGTTTCACTTGTGTTTCCGCCTTTCATGATCATCGTTTTCTTTACATTTTCAATCAGTTTGGGTGCTCTGCCTTCCAAGAAGCGTTTGGAACGCTTCGTTTTGGGTTTTCTTAAGACAAGTGATGTAAATTAGTATCCACTGCAGTGTACTAACAATTTAACCAGATACTCAACTAAACATTTGTAATGTTTGAACAATGTTAAATACATTTTTAAAGATCCGTTTTGCAGTGGAACCTTCGCATACTGTATCAATAATGAGCATTCTGTATACGTATGTTAAGTATGTGGCTTTAAATTATGACAACAGTGTACTGTTACATTCTGGGTAACAGTATAGAAGTAGGCTGTACTGTATGTTTTAGATTTGAAAATGGGAACACTACTGTATTACCAAAGTCCTTATGATATCTGGTATTACATAAAATGTGCCTGGGCAATGAGGATAGCTTTAGTAGCATAGCTATCTGAGACTAATTGCAGCAAAAAACCAAATTTTCATCCAACTAAAAACCATAATGTCGACTTAAGGAGCGACTAAAAGACTTACATGATTTTATCTAAGTGTGTCATTTTTATGGATTTACTAGCGTCTCTATTACAGCCGTTAGCTTACAGATGCAACTCCACGTGAATTCGCACTACCGGAAGACAACAATAGACCACTTCCTGTGCGTCATATCCGCATTGAAATAATTTACAATAAAATTATATAGTTTTTACTTTACTTTACTTAGGCTATATTTTATATATTTATAATGTACCATAATCGTTTTTGATTATTTAATGTGGCACGACTTTTTTTTATAAAATCAAAAGGCTTACATAATAAATTAATAAATATATACATACATTAATTAATTAATAAATACTGATCAAACGCAAAACAACGTCACACTAATTAATAAAATATTTTAGTAATACATTATTTTTTTATTATTATATATATTTACTCTATATTAGGCGTGTACCGTTCATGGTACTACGTAGGCCTACAGTACATGGACAAAGGCTATAATGAAGGCCTAGTTCTCCAAATGTGTGAATATCAGTCAGGAGGTCAGAGGGCATAATTGATATTTTAGGGTGACAGATTCCCAGCAAAAAAAGTTCTCAAATTACTATTTAAGTATCAAGTATCCCGCAACCAGATGCCCAATCTCCCCCTGTTCATCAGTATAGCTCAATATAGACATATCTCAATATAGCTATACTTTTGCTCACACGTCTCAATGACGTCTGAATTTGTCCTCATTAAATAAAGAAACATACAGCACTAGCTCAATATAGATTAGATGAGCCTAAAAATCAGCCTGTGATACAACCCAGGCCACCCAGGATATCCAGATACAGGCTGATTTTTACGCTCCATTTAAAAAATTAAAATAAGGATGCATATTCTCGTTTGTGCGATTCACCTTGGATTTCAGAGAATGCTATAGCAGCTATATCCAGTAGGGGTTGCTCTATCGCCTGTAGTCATCAACTGTATACCTTGTGTAGTATCTGCTAACAGTGAGGAAACTGGATTAGTGAAATAATAATATTTAAGATGTTGTAAGATGTTGTAAGATGAATTTATTGATTTCTATTTATGTTGATTTCTTTCCCTTTCTGCTGCACGCTTTTAGTTTTTAATGTCGAATAGTGTTACATTTTCTCAGTGGCATGTTGAGAATATCTAGCATCTATCTAGCATGTGAACTTAAATTTTATCCTGCTTATAGACCTATAGTGCAGGATATAAGTTGGCCTCAATAAGCACAATATGTTCCACTGCCACCATTGTTCAAATGATGATACATTGGGTCATGTAGGACCAACACAATTACTTCTGCCGGCATAAGAGTGATGCTGTACTGTGTGTTTACTGGGTTAAAGGGCTTATAGTGAAAACCATTTCTAATAACGTGAAACGCAATAGCGTATGTACATAGCGTATTGTGTCATAACACAATATGAGTGCATTTATCTCATTACATTTCCACAGACTGTATACTGTATTTTTCATTGGATGTCACCACCAGACATAAAAGTTGTGTATAGTGTAATTTGTCCAGATGGTAAGCCTAGCTTATGCCACTTAGATCTTAACTGAATCAAAGGCCATCTGTTTGGATTTAGAACAGGTGACTATATCAAGAAAAATACAAATTTCTAAGGCGATCGCTTGACATTTTCTGCTGTAAATAAAAACGACACCGTTTTAATAATTAATGGTATTTTATGAAAATGTGAACTAACATACAATTAGATGGATAGTATATATATATGAATTCTCCTTTTTTTTATTAAGAGATTAATCTGAGACAGAAAATACATTTCACAAGTGCAATATTTAAAGGTTAAGTCAGCAATTGTAAGCTAATACAGTTTTTGTCAAATTCTGAAAATATCTCATCATGGTCTGCTAGCTGTCCATTCTGTGTGCTGAAAAAATAATCTGGTGTTTCTATGTGTTTCTGTAAATGGGAACACAAATAAAGTTGTGTAGAGCTTCTGAGGGAGCACCCTATGGCATTTAAGCGAGAAGTGTTTGTGAGCGAGTTAGACAATCTTACTCTAATTAGCTGACTCCACCTTTAAATCTAATACCAGCAGTTCAAACACAATGTGGCACACATAAAAATAAAATAAAAATTGAGTGCAATTAACCTATATTTATGTAAATTAAGTTTAAGTACTTAAAATACAGAATTTAATACAGGCTATCATATATGTCATCATGATACAATGATATAAATAATAAACATTTTAACTGAAGAATGCACATGTACGTTACAGTAGTATACTGTAATTGATCTGTTCCATATTCTCAAAATAACTTGATAATAACTTGAACTGAATTGAAAGAGGACAAACGTATCTTACAGTTAGGCCCACTAATCCCTAATCATTAACTGTTCTTTCTTGCCACCCTGCACTCACTTTTACACCCTAATGTCCCATGATCAACAATTTGAAAGTGTGTCCACGGCACTTGAATTAATGGTTCTTTCCTTCTGTCATTTGAAGACGTCCTGGCCTATAAGAAAAAAGGAAATGTGGGTTCAGTGTAGTGAAGAAACAAGGCTTATCTAGTGCTTATCTAGTGCATTAGGCTAGGTGGCTTCACTATATTTGTATATATTGTATATATTTGTATGTATGTACGGAGATACATAGATAATATATTAATGTGTATACACATTTAGGTTTTTATGGAAAACTTTGCATTCACTTTTTTTTGTCTCCTCCTTTTGGATTTAACTAACTAAACATGCCAAGAAAGAAGATCAATCATTGTATTAACCAGAGTCCTTGAGTATCGCTGTTGCATGCCAAAAATCTTCATTTTACTGATATTAACAATTGTGTCCCTTTGGAACGTCCAGTTTTATCTTCTGTTTTATGAAAAACATTAGTGCAGTAAAAATACTTTTCACAAACTTCAGTTCAGTGTGTGTGCAGTACTGCTTACCTTTCTGTGCTTTTAATACCTTCATCCTCAGATGCTCTGCGGCAACCTTGGGGAGCCTTTGCATGGGTAGGTAAGCTAGCCCTCTGCTCTGACTGGGTCCGTCTGCTCAGTATTTCTGTCCCTCTGATGGGTAGCCTTCCCCGGGCAGCTTCTCCCCATGACCTGGGCAGCACGGAACCTTCGGAAGTTGTCTGAGACTGGTAGTTCTGCTGCTCCATTTTACAGAAGACTGAACGGGCATCGCAGAAGGACACGGATGGGGTTATCTCTTCACTGTTCTCCCTGGTACATGTCCGTGGAGAACATGGCCTAGGAGACCCTGCCCGTGACGGGGGCCTAGAACCCCCTAAAAGGGGCTGGGGTCTGAATGCAGGGGGGCTTGGGAATCGGTGGTGCACAGATGGACAAGAGGGTGGCAGACGAACTCGGGACACTGGTGGTGCCATCACTGGCAGGATGCTGGGTGGGATATCAGCTTCAGTACTTCCCTGCCCTTGACACAGTTCTGCTCGAAGAGGTGAAGAGCCTCTGCCCTCCTCCTTGGCTTGACTGCCCTTCATCGGAGACTCAGCTGCATTCTGCAGATGAATGATCTTGTGGGCCTGTCTGTAGAGAGATGATGCCTTCTCTGTTTCTAGATCAGCATCTGCTGCTTCTGTGTGATGTCCTTCTTGTGCTTGTGCACAGTCCTGTGGGATGTTGGTCAGTCTGTGTCTGATGCTGGCCCGATTTGGTAGCACCATAATGTTCTGTATGGATGCCCTGGGCTGCTGGGACACCCCGGTCTTTTGCTTTATGACAGGGCAACCCTGAATTGGATTTGCATGGGTCTCCTCTGAGCTCTGGAAAGAGTTGTCCATTAAAACCTCAGGAGGAGGAGGGGGCAGGCTTTCCGCATCCACATCCCTACTGTCGGGCCAGCTGTTGTTATTGTTGTTGCCATTGGCAACTAACACCCCCTCTCTCTTTGCTATTACAGGTAATAAAATGGTTCCACTTCTCCTAGGCCTTTTGATATGAGGTGGGATGTTAGCAAGGCTCTGGCCTGGCCGTCCATCTACCCCTTGGCTAAACGTGTTTATCAGCCTTCTGACGGAGTTGCAGCCAGGTGGCTGTGGGGTCAAAGTTGATAAAGAACAAGGGGTTTGGTTTGTCTTCCAGGAACCTTTTGGAGCACATTGTGCTGAGGCTCCTAAAGAATGACGTCTTAGGCAAGCCCTATACAATGTAGAATGATCCTCTGGTAATTCTCTGTCTCCCCAGACTTCACTCATATTCTTCATCCGGCGGTCTAGGACCTTCTGACTGTGCTGCAGCTCCAGCAGGGTGTCTACATCTCCGGATAAAGGCGAATACATACTGGTTGAGGTAGATGCAGTCAGGGGTCTTTTGGGTAGTTGTACTGGTTGGTGGTTGGGATGAAGTTGACTAACATCTGGAGGGGAGGAATTGGACCTCTTCCTCCCAGGAATCTCACTATCATCCCCTCCTTCCTCATCATCTTCCTCATCCTCCTCCTCTTCCTCCTCCTGCTCGTCCTGGCCTTTGTTAAGGCCCACCTGGTTGGATACATTACGTGTGGGAATGTCCATTTCTGCACGGACACTGCCACGAGATCCACAGCTTCCTGATTCAGCGCTCCCCCGATGTCGGCGGTGTCCATCAGATCCTGGCAGGGACTCATTTTCTCCCCCTATACCGCTGTCCTCACTGTGCAATGCTGAGTCCTCAGGGTTGGATTTCTTTACCACAGCCAGCTCCACTTGCCCCAGCACTTGAGCTAGCCGCTGCTCTGTCACCTGCTTGATATGCAGCCTTTCAGACAGCATCTTGGAGAGGGACGTGAAATATTCTACTGCCTCCTCTAGTGCGAGGTCTCCCAGTCTCTGGAAGGAGCCCCCCACAACTTTCATTTTCTCAGTGGAATGTTGGAGCAGTTGCTGTAAAAGGTCTGGAGGTGGATTGGAAAGGTTTGTTTTGTCACAGCTGGGTTTCATTGGCAAAACCGCCGGTCCCGTCATAGCAGACGGCCAGGACATATAATCCCCATGCTCCTTCAACATAAGATCGCCCTCCTCAGCCATTTCTTCCAGGGCCTGGTTGATCTCCTCATAGCGTAGCAACAGAGCCGTCATCATTGGCTGGAGGGATAAATGAATCTGAGCAGCCTGGTTCAGCAGGACCAGGAGTGATTCATATTTGGAAATGTTAGGGATTAGGTAGGCATAAGCTGCCTGGTGGGCTCTGACCATGTGTGGTGGAAGATCGACCTTGGTCTGGGCAGTGGAAGCCTTCTTCTGCCTCTTCTTTGCAGGGCCAACCGTTTTCCCTCTCTTTTCAATTTTTTTAACCGTGTCCATTCGTATGTCATCACTTGGTTTTTCTTTTTCTTGCAGCGTAACATTCACTACATATTCATTCTTTCCCTCTTGGGACTGAACTTTGGTTGTATCAGGTGGGATTTCAGATATGTCAACCACCCTTGCTGAGTCTTCTTTGTTAGATAATAGCACTTCATTGTCTTTTCCATTTGAGGTTTTCGTTTCCTCAGCTAAGTGTTTGAAATCAACACTGTGCTGTGCTCTTACATCCACAGCATTTGGCAACTCAGGGGATTCTGGCAAAGGAAAGGGGATTTTTCCCTTGGATGGGGAACAGCCCATATTTACGGTCAAATGTTACAAATGTTCAAATATAAAAAACGATATACCGGTAGTCTATTCTTTAGTAATTTAAACAATGCAACTAATCCTAAAACAGGTGTCCTATTTACCTGATCATATACAGTTGATCTGATACTTTGTGTTGAGCATAGCAAAAATGACTCACAAACGCTCTCATTCGGCCTTCTTGAAAACAACCAAAAATCAAAGATGTTAAGCGCCGACTGTGTCCGTCTTTCCTTACTTGGTTTGTCCTTAGACTTTCATGGTCCTACGCAGCAGAGAAGGCTTCTGTAACATGAGTTACACTGGAAGAAAGAGGCTGGATGGGTAGGAGCTGAGAGGTTAAGATGGATTGCTTGCTTCTCACACAGATGGTCGTGTTAAGTGCATCAGTGCTTACACACAATCCCACACACACTCACATAATGTAATGACACACATGCATGTACACAAAACAGCCACGCACGCACGCCCATATACACACTCTCACAAGTAAGACTTTAAGCTTCTCAGGTTAATCAGGCCTTGTTCGCTTTTTTTACCTCTTCTCCTGAGCCGTAGGTTTAATTGAGACATAAACAACTATATTAAGTAAGTACTGTATATGTATTGGGCAGACTTTATTATCTTCACTTACTTCAATGGTCTAACTCACTAATACACTAATAACATATTACAGCATTATACTGTAATTTATCTATACCTGAATGTGCAATCAGAAAAAACACACAAAAGATAAGCCAGTGTAGTTTCTTTAATTGAAACCAATATTTTTGATTTGCAGTTCCCTCAATATTTTAACAAAATCTGTCAAAACAATATGGTGCTTTCAAAAGTGAAATAATTGCAGTTGCTTGTAGCACAATGCATTTACTGATGTCATGGAGATTTGTTTTTATTTGATTTCATCACTGTTTTTGTGTCTCATCTAGGCTAGACACTAACAGTATATAACTTCCATAGTTCTTAAAAAGGTATGACATTGAACCATGTAGCCTGACGTACAACTTTACAGTGCTAGCTAACATTGCTAAAGACTAGCTATACTCATGCTAAAGACTATTGTAATAAGTCAGTCAGTTGATTAAAAAATAACACAACTACTGAGAGAGGAACAAAAAATCCTAGTGTACTGTATGAATACTTTCTCTTTTTATTAGTATGTATAGGTTTTAACTCCATTTACAGTGACATCATGCCGCTCAAGCTTAAGTTGTCAACGATAGGATTATCTGATCAGACAGCCTTGTTGAATAGGCCAGACAAAACTCTAATAATAACTTATTTATATAGCCTACAAGGGGGTGATACAGCCATTTGTAAGTGGTACTGTTTTACTAAAACGGGTTATTGTACATTGACAGTCAGATAAAACGCTTTTCCAAAATCATGACTCCTTAGACATTTACTCCTTTATTGTACACGTATGTATAGGTACTACAGAATTATCAGTAGTTAAACCACCTTTAAACAGTCACTGGTGCAATTTGTTAAAAAGAGGCAAGTTTACAATTTGTCCCTACTGTATACTGGTCCTAAACTCAGCAATTACATGTGTTTTGTGACTCTTGTCAAGTATAAAGTTGCTAGACTTCTTCAGTCTATAATCAAATGCTGAGTTGGTGTGTATCCCAAATAATACCAGATTTGCCTTTTTACATTGAAGTGACAAGCCATATTTTATTTTATATTTATCAACTTCAATCTGTGGTGCACTGTGTAGTTTGCTCAATCAACTATTATGTTTATTTATCTATTTAAGGTACAGTATATATTATATATACAGTATGTACAACTTGGTGATTAATAATTCATTTAAATGGACAGTGGAGAATGGACAGTATTGTACGTTTTCTAAAAGAAAATAATTGGAACAGAAACCTACATACAGTATGTGAGGCAGGTTGTCACACCCATCTTAGCAAATAAGGAAGTAGGTATATTATTTGCTATGCAAAATAGGCTGAACACAAAACACAACCTGAATAGATATATGAGCTACAGTACAAAGAGGGAAATGTTTCTGCTGAACTTA
>JAODUG010010987.1:0-25385 GCA_027564795.1 Aphredoderus sayanus | reverse complement strand
CTGCATGGGTGAATCTTAGCCATCTTAAGTCTTTCCATTGAGAGGGGGAGAGAGAGAGAGAGAGAGAGAGAGACTAGAGAGAGAGAGAGACTAGAGAGAGAGAAAGAGAGAGAGAGAGAGAGACTAGAGAGAGAGAAAGAGAGAGACTAGAGAGAGAGAGAGAGAGAGAGAGAGAGAAAGACTAGAGAGAGAGCGAGAGAGAGAGGGCTTTCTGTCTACAAGGTTGACAGCTCCGTTTTGAGCACATCTGTGCCCCTCTTTCCTTATACTGTATCTAGAGGCTTAGTCCTCCTCTCTATATCCATCTCCATCTCCCTGCTTGTCTTCCCATGCACACCTCTGTGTCCCCTCATTGGTGTGACAGTAGCATGTGTTTATCCAGCTTTGTGGGGACGCGTCATTTCCCTGGGCCGCACAAAATGGAGTCACGCACAGATGCACTCGAACGGACAGCGGTATTAAACTGGGCCCCCGAGATGTTCACACACACGTACGCAAATAAATGTGCTTTTGCCCGGCCTGTAGACAAACACATACACTTGCCAGCACTAACACACACACACACATGCCCAAACTCCATGCTTGTATGTGTACACAAACATGCACTAACAAATATACAGTACTGTATCAGTGCATATGGAACTTCCACACAGTGGAAGTTCTCAAACGTTTTGACCTGTAACCTCCATAGCCAAGCTTGTCATGCACTCACCTGCAACAGTCGATGGTGATAATAAAACAAATACAAAAAAAAGAATACTCCTATAAACACCAATAAAATGTATGTACAATTCAACAGTATGTATTTATATATTTAATATAAATACAGAGAGAGAGAGAGAGAGAGAGAGAGAGAGAGACTAGAGAGAGAGAGAGAGAGAGAGAGACTAGAGAGAGAGAAAGAGAGAGACTAGAGAGAGAGAGAGAGAGAGACTAGAGAGAGAGACTAGAGAGAGAGAGAGATGTATTTATATATTTAATATAAATACATATACTGTATGTACCCTCATGTGTCTCTTTTTCAACACTGTTATTTTAACTATCCACACACGTACTTTTAATAATAAAAGTAAAAGACAGACAATCACATGTAATGTAAAATGGCTGTTGGCTAGCATAACACACAGGATTAGACAGCAGTGATAGGTGAGAGCCGGTGCTAATTGTGCCTGTTCACCGGTGCCAGTGTGTGTCACGTAGAACTACATGGATGTTTGTTTCTGCCCCCCTTGACTGTTGGCACAGGGCTCTGTGCCACACACACACAAATAAGTTATACAGACATGATGGAATACACATAAACTCACTCACACACTACCTCTCTCTCTCTCTCTCTATTTCTCTCACTCTCGTTCTCTCTCTTCTCACCCTGTCACCTGTCATCGGTCAACCTTTTTGCCTTATTTTCTCACCTCTTTTTGACGCTTCCACTCTGTTGCTCACTTGGCAGCCCTAGATGTGTTTATAAATAGGGAATGGTGAGTGTGTATGTTTGAGAGACCTGCTTAACGTACAGGCCTGCCATCCTCTTGTCCATCTTTAATTTCATCACTCGTAGCCTGTGTGTGTGTGTGTGTGTGTGTGTGGTTGGCCCACTATGGTTTCCGGCTGCAATTTAGTGTGCTTTCAGCGTGTTCTGAGCCCCCACTGTGACTCAACCCCACATATCTATTTGTGTCTTCCCCTCATCCCCCCCTCTCTGTCTCTCTCTCTTTCACTTGAACCCTCTTTTTCTCACACTTTCACTCTCTCTCTTTCTCTCCCTCTCCCTCCTGCTTTCACGCCTGCCTTTTTTACTTTCCTGCTTTCATATAGTGACTCAACCGCTCGTTCTTTGCATATCTATTTCTGGTTTCCATCTCCTTCTCCCCATGCCAGCGCCACCTCCCTCCGCTTCTCATTATGTGTCTCTCTCTCTCTCTCTTTCTCTCTCTCTCTCTATCTCTCTCTGTCTTTCTCTCTCTCTCCCTCCCTCTCTCTCTCTCTCTCTCTCTCTCTCTCTCTCTCTCTCTCTCTCTCTCTCCTCCCGTGTTTGCTACCTGCTAATCCTGACCCCATCTCGCCCACACACACAGGTACGCAGCCAATGCAGAGCGGTGAGACGTGTGTCTTTTAGACATACACACACACACACACATACACACACACACACAACTAGAGACATGCTTGGAGATGTACTCACAAGTGAACATACAAGGTTGTGGTATTTTAAAATGGCCACCATCTTGGCTGCCACATCTTGTTAACGGGAGCCACACCTAAAGGGAAAACAGAGCAAATAAATAAATACAAATACTGTATATTATTATCTTAACTATGTTTGACATCGTGTACTTGTGGGATGTAGATTAATGGTATTGTATGTACTGTACTGAACGAGCTTTGTTATTCTGCCATGGAGGTCACCATGTTCTATCTAGTAATATAATGCTCTTTCCCTTACACCATTTCCTGGTTTTGTTTCAAATGCACTACACAAACCAATTTAGTGTTGCTTGTAAAGGCTCCATTAATAAAGAATACTTCAATAAAGAAGCAGTACTATAAACAACTGTTGCTAAATTGGGAATGGTTTTGTAGAGAAGCGTAATGATTTACATATGTCATGAATAAATATTATTACTTTTTTTAAATGTATTTCTAATACAAAACAAGGCGTATTATGTTTACTACATAATATTAATATAACATTTGACTTGGTAGAGTTGGTTAGGTTTGTTTACTGGTAAATATCATACTATATGTGTTTATGAGTATGTGATCCCTTAACATGTTCATGTCATGATTATATATTTTAGGATCCATGATTGAAAGGTAAGTGAGAGAAAAGCTTTGGAATCCCAAAAATTCTGTGAAAAGTTGGTCTAAGGTTGAGATTGAGCCTGGCTAAACAAGTCATTATAAACCACCAAGGATCATGAATGCATTAATCCAGAAGGTGTAAGAAGTCTCACATCCAAAGGATCTGAAGGCCTAAATGTATTACTAGAAATGATTTAATATCCACTAAATTAACCATGAGTGTGTTAATGGGAAGCCGTTTTTTGGCTCATGGACACTCAGGAACTGAGATACACTGTACATTTTTAGTGATTTTAATTAAATGGTGTAAAAACCACTGGTGAATCGTTTTGGAATTGCATGTTATGTTTTTTCTGCCACACGCTTTTCCTTGCAACTACTTAGTGCCTTGTGTGCTAATGCCTTGTTCCCTGCTGTGCTGTTTGCCAACAGGACTTCCCTCTGAACCCCAAGGCGGTGAGCCTGGGAGAGCTGTACGGAGAGAACAACCTCTCCACCAACGAGTGGACAGACGGAGTGATGTCGTCCCTTATGAGAGCGGCCTGCGCAGGTACTGAGCACACTGAGCATGTGCAGACACCCTTCCACTTTGTATTCAATTGTTTGAGTCAAATATCTAAATAATTAGATATTGCTGCATTATTTGTTACAAAATATGAGTTAATACAGTTATTGATTGATTGTTGCTTATTGAGTATCAAATTCAGCATGCACCGGTCTTCCCACAGAAGTATTATAGAAGTATTAAACAGAAATGCAATAACTTAAACTTCTGTGTATGCATATTAATAACATTAACTGTATTATTTACATACATATTCACATAAAAATACCACGCTTAAATAAAGAATACAAATATTCAATTTATCAAAAAGCACTACTATGATTTCTTTGTCATAATAGAGTGAATATTAAACTGCATTCAGGATGTTACTTAGATTGTTTATGAATTGACAAAATAGAAAGAATTATCCACATGTTCAGAATTGCTTCCAGTTACAGAACTGACAAGGATCTGTAAATACTGTATGTGTACTAATTTTCCCTGTTGTCTCGACTGCTTGCCTTTCAAGAACAAAAAAAAACAAAAACTGTTGATTCTGAACCTTCCGGTTCATCTGTGCTAACAAGACTCACTGAGTTAGCGCTTCATTTGCACCCGCGGTGCCCTGTAACATTGAGTGGAGTGCTATAGTAAATTCTTAATGTATGTATCTTAGCACTTCCATGTAACAAGGTAAACTAATTGAAAGACACTTGTGCTTCCCATGAGAAATATCAAGTAGCATGTTTATTTGACTGACAAATAGGATAAGGCTGAATATTATTTTAAAATATTCTCACTGTGCCAGCAATTCTCATTCAGACTGACTGAGATTAAAGAAGACAACATTAATTAAGTCACTTCATAATTCCTTGAAAATGTACAATTCTTGCATTGATCATAATGATGAGACAGTACGCTGAACATAGCTGGACAACAATGGAGTTCTATGACTTTCCTATGCAGTAGGAGAAAACTGTTATTTTTAGTACAGAATGTCTATAGATTTCATAAAAGTAAAATACTGTTCTTGTACGTATACTAACTCTACAACATTACTGTTTGCCAAGTGCAAAGGGAGTCTGTGTGTACTACTAATTCAGTTGGCTGAAACAAACAAGTGTATTCACAAATCATACATCTTTAGGATGAAACGGGAACCAGGACATATGGCTGATGATAAAAAAAGCATCTTTAGGTCTGATTGGACCAGTTTGTATCATGATGGACAACACTGAGTGATTGAGCTCTTTAAACACTGAATCAAAAAGCACACTGTCAGCCAAACGCGCAGCTTGTCCAGTTCATAGTTCTCACACATTGTGGTGATATCTGGCCGGCCTATCCCTGCTCCCTATCTTTTGTCACAGCATCAAGCCAAACTAACAAAACTAAGTTGAATGAAGCTTTCAACATAAATGAAATTCCTTTTTGACAGAAGCAAAACCTACAGCAATTGAAAACTGGATTCCAAAACTATCAAGCGCTTGTTTGGTCCATACCCACAGCAGACCTAGAAGCTAGCATCACGAGTTACGACAGTTGTGTTGAAAAAAGCACTATATCTCTGCTCTGGAGTGAGAAAATGGCCACATTGTAATTTCTGTCAGTTGGTGAAATACATCAATCTTAGCAACAGAGGCACAGGTCAAAGTCCCAGTGTTTTGGAGAGAAATCAACACCGTACAAATAGTCTGTAGTGGCTTATTGTGGACTGGTAGTGCTTTAGGGGAACAAATAAGAGTCCCATTTGAGACGAGAGAGTGTGTGAAGAAGACCTCCAAGCTCTTCTAAAAAGATTGAGACATTTAAGGAAGGCTGGAAACAGGCAGACGCAGAGGTAGATTGAGGCAGAAGTGGCGTGTTGCCTGAAATTGGAAGTGAAGTATCTGCAGCGTGTTTAGGGCAACCTCATACAATCCTATGGTGCGTAGGAGGATGGGTTCTCTCATGCTGCTATGGCCTGCCCATCAAGGCTGTCTTGTCTTATAGAGCCTCCTTAACCCACATTGTACCTGCCACAGCCTGGCTGCCGGTCTCTCTTCCTCTCAGATCAAGCAGACCAAATGGATGACCAAATGGCTGTAAAGTCTAATAATGAACATCCTTTCATTTGGAAAATAATTTAAAACATAAAATACTATTTAATATAAAAATTCATTGTATCCTATTAGAAAGCTAACCAGAGGCCATCACAAGTCGAAATATGATACCCAACCGGCATCTGTATTAGATCATCTAGAATTTCTTTCCTAATGCTGTGTACCTTGACATCATATATTTTCCTAATTTCCTGTTTTCCCCCGAATGACATTCAACACACAATCTTTTTATGTTGTCTCAGTAGAGGATCAAAGAAAATCAAAGTGTTCCTATATGTTTAATAGAAATTTACTATATAAATGTTTGACAGCAAAGTTGACAGCAAACAGTAGCTAAAATTTGATGTTATTAACAGGGTTATTACATGTTCTTCAGGTTCAACATAGATTACAGTATACTGTATGCAAGTGTTTTTCAACTTCACCCTGTTTATTTATCTTCTGTGTTATAACAGAAGTGTTACTACCAGTAATACTACCGTACTTTAAACGGCATTGAGCTCCTTAAACATTTCATATATAATCCACTGTACCTGTACCAGATATAACGCATTGCCTACCAAGACAGATTTATCCTGAATCTAGTGGTAAATATTTTATCTACGTATAACTCTTCCACAACAAAATATTTAAGGCCAGCAAGCAAACAACAAAAACAACATCTAGAACTGTATATTGACATCAAAATGATGAAATATTTACTCAAATCTTACAACAGCCTGGTGTAGTTTGACCCATCCTAACTCAGTAATTGAATACCACCACATCACAGACACAGATAAGAATGAATCTAAAAACCTCCAGACGGTACCTTTAATAGCCTCTGTGTTCCTTTAATACCTCAGCTGTCCCTCCCCACATTCACACTCCATAAAGAAAAATAAGAGAGAGAGAGAGAGAGAGAGAGAGAGAGAGAGAGAGAGAGAGAGAGAGGGTCAGAGGTAGATTTATACCAGCCTGCAGGCCTAGACACCTTTTCATCTCTGTCTCTCTCTCCCTCTCTCTCTCTCCCTCTCTCTCTCCCTCTATCTCTCTCTCACTCCCTCTCTCTCTGTCTCTCTCTCCCTCTCTCTCTCTCCCTCTATCTCTCTCTCTGTCGCTGTCTCTCTCTCTCCCCGCCTTTCTCTCTGTCTCTCTGTTGCTGTCTCTCTCTCTCACTCCCTTTCTCTCTCTCTCTCTCTCTCTCTCTCTCTCTCTCTCTCTCTGCCTGTGTCTCTCATCCCCTGCACTCTCCATCTCTGTTGTCTACAGAGGACCTGCATGTGTGTGTCTGTGCTAGTCACTGGAGATATCCCAGCCCACTGCAGCGAGCCAAATCAACAGTGTTGCTTTGCTGTTGCATATGTATCTCTTGCAACCCCACTCTCCACACACACACACACACACACACTCTCTCCCTCCCTCTCTCTCTCTCTCTCTCTCTCTCTCTCCTTCACAGTATACCGTTTACCTGGTCCAACTACTGTACTGCACTGTTGTACTGGGCCACACACACACACTCACACACAGACAGACACAGACACACACACACCTGGACAACTGCACTCTTGCACAGCATGTCAGTCTAACGTTTGGCACATTTTGTGATGGTTTCTCTTTCTTACTCGCACACACGCAACACACATGCTCACACGCGCACTCACACAACACACACACTCGCAGAAGCGCAAAAATACACATAGAAGCGCATAAATCACGCGTACAGAACACACACACACACACACACCTGCATCCAAGCACGTGTATCTCCCAGAGGTCCCCGGGGGAACGCATGCGGTGTTTCATGCGAGTTGCATGTCATCAGTTTGTGTTGTGCGGTGCACTAAGCCTCCGTCCTCTCACGCTCGGACGCCTGCTCTAATCCCCGCTCATCGGCCGGCTATCAGATTGTTTGCGCTGGCTGTGGTTCTGCCTCGCTGTTCTCTGTGGTGCATGCTTGATGTGTGCATATGTGCACTGGCTCTGGTTGGGCCTGGTCTCTAGCCATTCCCTGTGTAGCTCATTGGGCACAGCTAGACGCTAACACTGCCAGGATACACTGTTTGATTCCAGTTACACATGTATGTACATATGGCTGTGTATCATTCCCTCTACACAATAATCTCCCAGAGAACCATTAAGGAGCTTGTATACAAGCTCTTTACTTAATGGCTCTCTGCTTGTATGTATACATAAACACGTAATGTATTTTCCTAATTAAATGATGCCTGTTTTACAGAGTACTGTATGTAGTTGCCATATTGTTTCATACATTTTGAGACAACCAACCACATCAGATTTACACCTTCACGACAGCACACAGCCTCTGTTGCTAAATTCCCTGTGTTCCACAAACATAAACACGTATTATCAGTCTGTCAAGTGATCAGCACGAGCTTGTGCACCTTGCTTAGCACCCAGACCATAGCAGTCGTGTCGTTGTCGCACTTCCTTTAGTTGTTTTTTTCATCCTGTTTTCCAAGCACATTACATTTCCCTGTCTTGGTTTTTCTCCTCCTAGTTTATGTTGCTTTCCCGATATATTTTTAGCACATATCTACAGATAACGACGAGAATCCTGTGCTGTTTACTGAGGCTTTAATCTTGTATACCATTGTACCTTGCCCTACATTTGTCTCATCATTCTGTCACACCAGTCCCGGTACCATCAGCTATACGACCTGATGGGATTCTTAACTCTAGGTCTCCAAAGGTCTCCAATTTGCAGGAATAGTAGTGTGCACTGTTTATTTCTATCTCTTTTGGACTAAAACTTTAAATACTGTATACCAAGCTTAGCTTAAGAATATACTGTGGCAGAGACTTTGTTCAGCTTTGAACAATAGTCTCATTGGCGGATACAGCTGTTAGTTCTCAGGTTAGTATCTCCGTGAACGAGGGTGTTAATGAATGTGCTGTGCAGTATCACTATAAGCGTAGGCTGTTGCTGTGGTGGAATGTAGTGGAAAATACCATATTTAAAGTACCTTGCCCTAGCCACTGGTCTAGGTTGCCTTTGGCTACATCAAGTAGCATACTGTAGCATTACTTTGAAGGACAATAAACACCTGCACAGGTGATAAACATGCCACCCTCCCTACACAAGCAGCCATCATTTAGTTCCCTCTTATCCATTTATCCTGTTCACCTTACTCCTTCGCTCCCCCATCTCTAATTGCAATGCCATTTTGTCTCCATGTCGCCAATTCATCACCTTTCATTTCTGCCACCTGTTATCAAGCGATGTTTATGTTATCACTCTGTTATTTTGTCCCACCATCACCCACTCACCTGTGCCTGCTGGGTCTACACGCTGAGATGGCCCAGTCTATCAATCCATCATCCAATCACCTTGCACTGTGTGTGTGTGTCGTACATAATTTCCATCCTTTTTCTCTTAATCAGTTTTTTTCTCTCTTGTCATCTGTGAGGCTGTCAGATTTCCATCCGCCACGCTCAGATCTCACCACAAAATCTCCAATTATTCAGATCAATCTGGATTTGTACAACAGTTCGGCCTATGGTGTGCGTGTTTGTGTGTGCGTGTGCGTGTGTGTGTGTGTGTGTGTGTGTGTGTGTGTCTGCACATGCGCGCACGTGTGTGTGTGTGTGTGTGTGAGTGTGTGCTCACGCGCGCGACTGTGTCTTGGTTGAGTGAGGTTTGTTTATCTTTATTGCTTAGCTTTATTCAGCAAAAGACACAATCCCGAAAGGCTCATGACAGTTTTATTTGTCAAACCTGTTTGGATTTACTCCAGTTTGTGTGCATTTGTTTGTTTGTGTGTGTTTGTCCTTATTGCTAGCTTGAGCTCTCTCATATTTTTGTTTTGACTTCTGTGTCTCTCTCTCTCTCTCTCTCTCTCTCTCTCTCTCTCTCTCTCTCTCTCTCTCTCTCTCTCTCTGCAATTCAACCGTACAAACGAGTGCTGTCACCAATTTTATGGGGCTGTCAGGACTTGGTCATATGGGTATGACACTGTCAAAGAACAAATAAAAATATACAAAATATCGCAAATGTTATTTCAAATGTACTCGTAACCATTTTGTTCATTGGATGGGTGATGCAGTATTTTAATAATGGTGCAAAAGTGCAATCAATGGTGCAATGATGCATAATCTCAAACCACCATATTCAGTGTGTTGCATTTGGTTGCTTTCTTCTTGCTCTCTCTCCATTTCATTGTTCAGACGATAAGCCAGATGAGAAATGGATCGTGTTTGACGGGCCTGTAGACACGCTGTGGATCGAGAGTATGAACTCTGTCATGGACGACAACAAAGTGCTGACTCTTATCAATGGCGAAAGAATATCCATGCCCGAACAGGTGAGGACTCAAAGAACAAGTGAGTTTATCTGTGGTCATAATCTTTTGAATAGTGTAGTGTTCTGGGCCCTGTTTCCCGATAGCAATGCACAGAAGATGGTTTAAAATTGCACATTGCCTTAACCCTTGTGATGTCCTCCGGGTCAAACTGACCCAAATCACTAGCTCTTTGTGGCAGATAGAAGGCGCTAAACCTAGTTCTACAGCTTACACAGACATACTGTATGATGTGCACTGCTGGCACAACAAGGTGTGTTTGAAACCTGAGGACAACAGGAGGGTTAAAAGGTACAAAAAAAAACAACATAAATACATAAAGAAATAATTAATAAAGAAATAAGTATGCACAGCAGTGGCAATTATAAAACACACAAAATCATACACGATCAGATGGCACCGCCGTGTGGCCAAATCCAATATTTTTAAGGACATCACAAGAGTTAAGAGTTAGCTATAACAGACTTACATCTTTAGTGGCACAAGGGAGCTGTCCAAGGTAGCCTAATAAGTGAAGTCTGAGAATGTATCTACTTTTAAATAGACCTACATGTTAATTCAACTCAATGAGATTGATAACGTAACTATGTAATTATTGACATTATACAGGTGGAAAACAATGTGTGAACCACCAAAATATGGCACTTAAGTGCATCTTAAGATCATCTTAGCTCTTCGGGAAATGGGGCCCTTTACATGACTTTCATATCAGAATCCAAAAGAAGATCCATTCTAGTCAGGGTATTTATCCACCTGCTGTAAACATAATATAGTGTACAGAAAACTAATTTATGGTTAGTTTCAGTTTTTATACCTTTTACTTAGTGCTAGCATAACGTGTGAGGTGATCTAACCTTGTAGGGCCGTCACAACGAAAGTCCTTTATTCTGTATCAAGGACGACTTAGTGTAGAGAAATGTAAAAAGCCTTTCTCCACAAAATTATCATTTTCAATTAGTTCTGAGATAAACTAGTATTTGTTTAGTTTCATTAATTATTATTTTCTTAACTTTTTATTTTTATTTCACTGTCCTTTTTTGTATTATTCTATACTAACTTTGTTGTGTGCATGCATTTCCCAGGTGTCTCTGCTGTTTGAGGTGGAGGACTTAGCGGTAGCTTCTCCAGCAACAGTATCGCGCTGTGGCATGGTCTACAATGACTACTCAGATCTGGGATGGAAGCCCTACGTCCAGTCCTGGCTGGACAAGAGACACAAGGTGCACATGCCCTTAGTTGACAGCAGTAGTATAGATTATGTATTTCATGACAGTACAATGTATAGTGTGTAAAGATATTTGGCTGTGTTTTCTCCTAACTTAATATTAATAGGACGCTTCTCTCCTATCTGATCTGTGGCTATAACGATGCATGATTGTTGACGGTTGACTGTTTTCAATTTTATTTAATCAGAAAACCGCATAAAGTCCTAAAATCTAATTAAGAAGTGAAGATTTGTCATAAATAGGAATGTTTTGAAATAGCAACAAAAAAAAGTTTGCCAAATCCACAGTTGTGTAGCTAGTCTGGAGATAAACCATAGAAGATCCCCCCTTAATGCTGTATTTTATCTTTCATTTTCTCCACCTCAAACTATCATCCGTCTTCCATCCCCATCTGACTCACAGGCTGAGGTGGATCATTTGAAGCCTCTTTTTGAGAAGTACACAGAGAAGACGCTGGCCTTTAAGAAGAGCAACTGTAAAGAGCTGGTACCCATCACAGATCTGAATGGGGTCATTTCCCTCTGCCGGCTCTATGACTCCCTGGCCACCACCGAAAACGGGGTAGGACCATAATATATGATTTTATGGGTAGGACCAATAAACTATTGGCAACTATCTCTGCTATCTTGAAACCATGGCTTTGTTCTTAGACAATGTCATCAATGCCCTCAGTAATTTCGCAAAACCAAATGAATGCAGAGCTGGAGGATTGAAAAAAAATCAGTGATGCGGGAGATATTGCCATATTTGAAGAAAAAGTGTCCTAAATGTAATACTAAATAGTCTTATTCCTTAATCAACTTCTGTATTTTACTACAGAGCGCAAATATAACAAATATAATCAGGAACGGCTGCACAATACATTCACGTGTGTAGTATTTAGATTAATTGTGTAAAAACCTCCTGTTTTGGGCCTATAATTTTAATATATTTCATATACAGTATTTGAGCAGAATGAGCATTCTACTGTACATCATAGTGTCATAACATTCCTTATAGCTAATTATTCCTAATAGAGTTGTTAACATATTTTTGGATTCAAAAGGAAAGCATGCACTTGCATAACATGCACAAGTATGTGCATGTTATTCATCCCTTCAATAGCCTACAGTACATAATGTAGACTGTTGAAACCTTGGGAAGTTTGTTGGTGGTGAAAGAAGGATTCAGTGTCCCAGTTCCCAGACAGTTTATACATATCTTCCAAGTTTTTGCTTAAATTGACACACTAGACCTTGTAGATGTTCGTAATTACTTAGTTATTGTATTCACATAACAGTGAATCGTTATTATTCACACTGCAGTACATAGCTTTTCTCTGAAACAGTCTGTGAAATGAGAACAACTGTTGCTAATTCATCTTTTATGCTATTATCGGCACCCTCAACATCATACGGGCGTCTTTTGTCTTTTCACCAACAAACCTTGAGCTAACTGAGAACAAGACTTGTTTAGTCACCGAGTGGGAGGGAGAAGGAACCGGGTTGTTGTCTTTTTCCACTTCGCGCTGCTTTGTGCTCGTGTATTGTCGCGCGTCTTTGATTTCCCTTGGTGGCAGAGCAGACCTCGGCCTACCTTGATGGTACAACAAAGACATGTTAAGACACCAGTAGCACTCTCACTGTTTCTCCATGCCGGCTCTTCGCTTTTCTTCCTTTGTGGCTCAGGAGCTCTATCTGATCTATGAATAACATTTCCAGTGTTTCCACATTGAAACTTTCTTTGTCAGAGATTAGTCACCTCTCTGTTGTGCAAACAGGAACAACAGCCTTGCTAATCTGATACTGCAGATAGTCATGTGCTCAACCTCAAGCCTATTTATATTGTATCATGCCATATGAATTAATATTCTAACAGCCATAAAATGTATAGATAATGATGTACCTAATTACCTGTACCCAATAGTAAAAATAACTTGTACCCTTGTGGTCAGAAGCATTGGTACAAAAGCATTGGTTTGGTTTTATACCACACTTATGTGGCTGGCATTGTTCTCTACCCCTTCCCTTACTGTGCCATGCAGTTTTGTGCACAGTTGGCATTTTTAATGTAATGTGTAGGGGAATATTTATGTTGTCAGGGCAAAAAAGATTGTAAAACCAACATTTGTTCCTAGCTTTTCTCTGCCAACATTTTTCTACAAAGCTTCAATTACAGTATGTTATAGGTGGGCATTTGAAGTTGCCAATGTAATATTATGAATGTTCCACCTGTGCAGGTGTTATTCCCGTGTCTATCAGCCTTCCCTGAACCGTAATGATGTTGCTTTTCATTCTATTTACATTTTGTTGGTTAAACAAAACTAGTTTTGAAGCACATTGTTTCTGTAACGTACTGTAAGAGCTAGATGACCACTGAAATTATGCAACAATCATGAGCTTTTTTTTTTGTCAGAATGACTCTCAAAATGTATCAATAGTTCAAAGCCCAACTTAGTTTTATTGAAAGATTCTGATATTTGGTTTCTCTAAAGCCGAGCTTTTAAACTATAGTGATTCCAACTTCTTCGTCCTCTCCTGTTTCATTTCCCCAAATTAGATTTCCTCTGTCCATCTCATTATATAATGACCATACTGTATACCCCCTTCCCAGGTTCACCCCTCAGACCTGGACCATTATGGAAAAATGGTGGAGCTCTGGTTTCTCTTCAGTCTTATTTGGTCCATCTGCGCCTCAGTGGACGAGGGCGGACGTAGAAAGATGGACAACTTCTTGCGGGAGATGGAGACGGATTTCCCAAACAAGGTGGCGTTTAAAGATCCACTCTTGTACATTTAAACCTTTTCCAGTATTGCCTCAAAGGTATAGTGAGTTATTATGAAGAAAGCTTGTTGATATTTGAACTCGATCAAAACACAAACACATCTCCCTTCAATACAGTAGGTGCTAGCATATTGTTGTGTGTCTGCACCACTTTGTAAGTGTTCCTATTTACAGAGCCAGGGCGGTGTAGAAACACAGATTATTTGTTCAGCATGCAGAGACCAGGCAGCTAGCAGAGGAGATATTTGGTGAATTTGACAAAAGTTGTATTATCTTATAATCACTGACTATACTTTTAAGGGACCTGAACGGGCTGCACTAATTTTTAAATCTGTCTAGAATGTAATTTAACCAAAAGCCCTTTCTGTAATTTCTTGACTATTAACTGCATTTTCTGCACTGAAGTAGTACTTTCTGCAATCCTGTGGTTAATACTTGGGTGTGGCCATGAACCCCTTCAATTAAATGCTTCCTTTAGTACTGTGTGGTCAGTATAGTTTGAAACTAAATATTTCTGTTTTTCTATCTCTGAGCAACGTTATTAGTAAAACATTTTAAATTTCATGAAAAATCACCGACCGTGACTGACTAAAATAATACACATTTTTAACACATTTGTTTTTTTTTAAGCTACATGTATTTGGCAGTAAACAAAACAAACTTTTTGATGAACAGTATATAAATAGAAGATATGAAATGTCTCTAATTTGGCTGGCCCTCTACTGTTTTTTCAACTGACAACCGATGAACTGTATTTTTTTCAGGACACTGTTTATGAGTACTATGTGGACACTAAAAAGAAAACTTGGGCTTTGTTTGAAGGGCAACTACCAAAGGGCTGGCGCTACACTGCCAAGTAAGAAACCATCTGGCCTTGCGTACCTGATAAGCAGCATGTGTTCTGTGTGTGTGTATGTGTATGTGTGCGTGTGTGTGCCTGTGCACGTGTGTGTGTGTGTGTGCACGTGTGTGTGTGTGCCACGAATGCTGCCAGCCACCTGCAGCCCTGTGTACAGCACTAACGCACACCAAGCCACTGTCCCATTTGCTGTCACCAGTTTCACCTCTGCCACATAGAGTAGCAGCTCAGCACTGTGTGTTTCTGGTGCATGTCAGTTGGTGTGTGTGTTTTATGACCCCACGAAGTCTGCTTTTCAAGGAAATACACTAACTGGTGGTAAATGAACTACTTAATCAACCGGAGAAGTTGTAAAGTCTATTCACATGTCTGTGTCCAGTATTTAGTGCACAATAGGGCTTTTAAGACAATACACTTACCTCAATACCAGCCACTAAACTAAAGCCATAGCCTGCAGTGCACTATAGCAAACTACCACACTACAGAACATAAATTAGTGGATAGCCACAGCAGGTGCTCTCCATATTCTCCCTGCCAAACAGAAGGATGTTCCTAAAGGGCTCATTTGCCATATTACAAACTAAGGATAATTCCGGGAATGGTGAATCTCCATTTTTCAGCGTACTACTTTCCCTTTAGACTTTTCACATACATTACCGACACCAGAGAAATAGTTCTTACCTTCCGTAATACTACAGTACAAAGTATGTGCTACAGAATGCACGATAAACTATTTAAATGTTTTTAAGTATTTATTTTGGACATATAATTATAATGGAAGAAATACTTAATAATCCTTGAAATTTGCTCCTTTATTAAAATCTCAACTGCTTTCTGTCTGCAGTGTCCCATTCTATAGGATAATGGTTCCTACAGTGGATACAGTCCGCTATGACTTCCTTGTCAACAGTCTGGTGGGTCGGTACCCAGTACTCCTGACTGGCCCGGTGGGCACCGGTAAGACCTCAGTGGCCCAGAGTGTCCTTCAGACCCTCGACACATCCAAATGGGCCATCCTCACTATCAACATGTCTTCACAGGTGGGTCTGCACACACACAAGTTAAAATTGTGCTTTCTGTAGCCGACACATTCAGGATTTTATACCCCCAGTGGCGGCTGTTGATAAACATGTGGGGTGGCAATGATAATATTAAATACACTGCCACACATTTCGACTTCACATTTAGAGAGCCAACTACGGCTCCACTATTTAGGCTATGCTGCCTAGACGATCGATTTTATTTTTAGAGACATTAATTGTTGTTCAGTAGGACGCAGAGGGTCAAACCAAAAACAAAATAGAATGTGAATTATTGAACGATCATTTACACTCAGGAGCTACTTGGATTCAACAAGGAATTGTGAGCATGTGAACGCATCTGCTTTGGCTCCAAGTGGTGCTGCAAGTCGCTGTCCCTATGCCGCTGGTTTGGTTCAGATAGGTGCGCGACTATACTGACGTTACACCAATGAGCATCAATAGAGAACATTGCTAATGTTTCAACTGCTAAATCGATCTAATTTGAGTAGCTATTTAAATTAATGTTTTACTAGTTATCCGGTAACGTGATCCTCTGCCTGAGGAGAAAATGCTTTATGCTACCTGCACTGTTGTGGAATGATCTGGCGTGCATTTGTTCGTCTGAGTGCAGTAGCACACAGCTCCACACAGCTCCGCACAATACTGCTATAACTTTGAAGCGGCAGCTGCAAATAAAAGGTGTAGAAGCTGCTTTTATCTGGATCAAACAGTCAAAAGTTGTAGCTTACTACTGATCTGATGTGATTTTTTCGACTACGAGGGAAAGAGAGACCACCGGGCATCTTAATTAAGAATCCAATATGCAGAGATTACAAACAACAAATGTTGCAAATGTTGAAGTTCATAATACAATAACAAGCCTAGGGCCATATTGAGCAAAAATCTTCATCAACAAAGTGATAGTTAAACTATCGCCGAAACAAGTTGGGAGTAGAGCGAAAACATATTTTCCGTCTAAAAAGTCCTTCAATGCTGTTGTTCTATTTTCAATGAAGATATATTCTTCAGTTGAGATAAAATTGACGATATAGCATCATATATATTTACCTTTGTAGGATCCGCCATTGTTATTTTCAAGTTTCAAGTCGCTTTCACTGCCTGTCACACTTTCTATAGTCAGACCATCGGGCATCCTTTTCAAGGACGCTGATTGGCGACATGTTGTTGCTATGGCATATCTTGGGTCAGAAATGCATCTATCGCCAGAATGTGATAGTCAGGTTGGTTGGAACTCAATGGGAACTTTTTCTAGCGCCCAAGGTGTTGAGCATTCGTACAGTATGGTTGGCGTGACGTAATATTTGGCAGTGGACTCGGTGTGTACTCGGTGACAATAAACTGTTGTGGTCTAGCAACCAAACGTTAAACAGTGGAGAAATTATTAATTTGTGTATATATGCATAAACACGTTATTGTGTATTTCTATCACAGTCATGCTTAAAATTAGTAGTTATTTGAAAGTAGTTACTAGTTATATATTACATGATAAACAAAAATCTAAAACACTTTTCATCAGGGAGGGCAGCGCCATAGTGCCCTCTATTGGCCAGCCGCCACTGTATACCCCTACAGAACTGTTATTGTTGTGTAACTGGGACAATATCTTTTGTAAACTCTTTTTTTTTGTTATTATTATTATTATTATTATTATTATTATTTGTATATTTTTTTCACTTTTAATGCATGTTGGACAGGGTTGCTGTTAGCGTGTATTATTTGGAATAATGAATAATATAATCATAAACATATATCGAAAGCTGGAAATCCATGTACTAAAAAAAGTGTGCCAGTATATGTCCTGCCACTGCACTATACTGTATACATATATATCTACCTACATACTGTACTAGTCAGTATAGACAAGTCATCTCATATACAGAAATGATGTTAATTTGGCTGGAGCCTGGTAAGGCCAATACTAATATACAGTAGACAAGTGCTAAATAAGTCATCAATGTTAATGTAACAAAGTAGTGTAAAGAAAGCACAGACACTCAGCGAAGGCCAGAGGTACATACATGTAGCACACCCTAAAGCTCATGCGAAGGCAAGCAATTGCCAGGTGTGTGTGTGTACCTCGGTGTGCGAATGACGTGCTCTGTCTGAATAGCAGCCTCCATCAGGCAGCTACAATTAGCGCAAGTGCGAGCAACATCTCTCAGAGGCGCCGCAATTACATCTGAGTCACGCCAGCAACCGACCTGCTCTAATGAAAGACTATTAGAGCCACAGATGACGGAG
The DNA here is from genome assembly GCA_027564795.1 of Aphredoderus sayanus. Lineage (NCBI taxonomy): Eukaryota > Metazoa > Chordata > Actinopteri > Percopsiformes > Aphredoderidae > Aphredoderus > Aphredoderus sayanus. The sequence goes on along the minus strand of JAODUG010010987.1, from coordinate 7,504 downwards.
GCACTCATCAGCCCCGCTTCCAGCACCAACCGACTGTGAAAATACACACTGGCACGCACACACACATATATATATATAGAGTATACAGCATTACACCTATCCTGCCCTGCTACTAACTGTGTTCTCCTGGGGCCATTCTAACCTAGCACCTCATCGAAGTTGTTTCTGCTTTGCTCTGCTTTCCTCCCACCTCCTCTTTTCTTATCTTTTTTCTTACTGTCTGGCCATCTTTATGCCCCTCCTCTCTTTTTTACTGAAGCATTAACCTTTGCTTATTTTAATACATTCTTCTTGCTTAGGCTGAAACTTTAACCTTATCTTACTTTCATACATTATTCCTGCTTATGCTGGTATTCTCTGGCATTTTGTACCTATAGAGAAACCTTGTCTAGTCAAATGTTATTTGTCTTACATATAGCGTTGACTCACCTAGCCTCTCCTGAATATGCTCTGTTTTGAAAGTCTGTTGATTGCAGGGCCCCATTCTCTGTATGTTGCTCAAATAATGTAAGACTACTTCTGGAGCCTTTGTTCATCTTTTGAATTCACATCTGGCTAATTCAGCTCTCAGAAGAAAAGTGCAGGACTGATTAGTCAATCCTGGATAGGGTTGTGTCTGATTAGTACACGCTCTCATTCTGACTGAAAAGACAGATTAGTAGAGAGTCGAAATTATGATCAACCGTCATATGATTGGCTGACACATTGACGACGAAAGAGAGTTTGGTTTTATGTTCTGCTGCTGAGAAGAAACCTCTTGAGGGTGATGAGGAATATAAAAATATATGATCCATCAAAAGCAATGCTTGCTCAAACAGATAGCCTGGCATGGCATGGCAGGTCAATTAAATCTTTAAGGAATTTAATTGTTGAAGGTGCTGTAGTTACATAGGATTTTAGAGCTATACATTAAATGTACATTTTGTGAAATGCCATACACTGTAGATATCCAGCAGCTATCAGTGAGTGAAATTCAGTGTGAGAATACATGTTCTGGTTGAAAGCCCCTGCCTCCATATACAGTAAATAAATTTAGATTTAGCCCGCTACCTGAAGCTTTCTGCCCAACCATGGCCTGATTGGTCTTTTGAATCTACTTTTCCTGTCAATCACATGAATGTACAGTAAGCACACAGGTACAATACAACAGGTTTGTCTTTGGGCTTCTTAACCGCAGAGAAATGGGCTCCAGAGTGGAGGGAGCAGAGGAGGAGGGGTGGGTTTTTGCTTTGTTGCTTGCTTTTTTTCTTTTTTAGCTACAGTAGCTCTCATTGCAACTCTAATCCTACTCATGGCAGTTTTAAACGCATAGTCCAGCTCTCACATATTAGTGCCAAACATGCCTTATCATTTCACAGGGCAGTTACTCTACAAAACAATTACGATATATAAAGTACCGCACATACCCTGTACTTTCTCTATAAATAATACTTACATAGTTCTGTATGTATAATGATTATTTATAATGATTTTTTATAATAATGAGGCTCCAATAAATCAGAGGTAAATAATTTCATCACAGCTGAAACAGTAGGCTAGCTGTCAGGATTGACCAAATGGTCTTGTCAATATTGCAGCCAATGTTCTATTTGGAAGGCTTATATTTTATGAATAAACCTATAGTAAAACGAAAACCTCTCTATTGCAGCAGCCATGCCTGGCAATGTTTCCCTAGCCACATAAGTATTATGAAGGGTTTAATTTAGACATTTAAGACATTTGCAGTTTTTTGTTTAATACTACTAATATTAATATAGATATTATGGAGGAGTTCTTTTGCTATCTACAGTACAATCATTAGCGGTATTAGGCTTTCAGTCTATTGAAGGACTCAAGCCCAGAAGTGCATGCAAAGGGTGCATGACTATTGGAGTATGACACACTTAAAATAAAAGTATTGATTCCCAAAGGATAATTTGGTCAATGCAGCAAGTACAATTATACTGTACAATACCTCTATGTAGTATTATATGGCATACTTTTTACAGTAAATGTATCTGGCTGTTTATGTATTCTCTATATTTATGTTATCATTATCTTTCCTGCTGCTTTTAGAGCTTTGTCTCAGTTTCATTCACATGGTCTCAATTAAATGTACACTAGCATTAGAGTGCCCACAAATACCCTCATTTCCTCCCCATCTCACTGTATGTTTGACACAAGTGTGTAGAGGGAGGGGTAGATAGCTGCACCTATGAGCAGGGATGGGCAAAAATACATCAAAATATATTTAAAAAAAATAGTTTTTGTCAAATCATGGTCCACTATCTGCCTGTTTTGTGTGCGTGCTGAAAAAATGAATCCTGCTGTGTTTGTACACAACCCTGGCTCTGTAAATAGGAACAGACTGTATGTCTGGTGTGGTGTGTTGTATGGTGTGGTGCAGACCACACCATACAACACTATCACACCCTTAGCGATGTGTGTCCAATTTCGGGGGGGCGGAGCTTCTGAGGGAGCATCCAATGACAGTGAAGGGAGAGGTGTTTTTGTTTTGATAAACTGTTAATTAACTGTTTCTCTAGCATCACTGACCACCTTTAACCGATTTACATCCATGATTCCCACACAGTTTAATGTTTAACTTACAGTTTGTTAATGACTCATGATTGTATCATAATTGAGTTACTTGGTGTTTGGTAATGAAGGGCCTACTTTGCATCAGCAACACTGTCTGAACATGTCATTCATAAGCAGACAACTGATACTGTAGCACCATTATTCATAGCAATTATTCAGAAATTAGTTCCTAAGTAATTCATTATTCGATTGTTTATCATAAATATAATAATACCTTTAAGGTGAGGTAAGCATTGCTTAACATAGGCTGAAAGCTGGCATTATCTTTGAGGGCTGGTATGCTGCTACTATGATCCACCTGTTTAGCTGTTAGTAAAATATTTAGCCTACATTTAGCCTACGTATGCTACTAAAACACCAAAACTTTACGGAAACTGTTAAAGATTTGTACAGGTGTTTGTGTCTCACCTTGTGCTCACTGGATCAATGTGAATCTCAGTGTTGTGTTCTCAACAATTCTAGGCATGGTACTGAGTAAGCACCAATCAGTGCAAGTAAACCAACTGTATCACAGAAAGCAGTTTAGTATTTTTAAACTACAAAATACAAAACACTACAGTATTTTGATCAAAATACGAAGTCATTTTCTACAACCCTATCAATTACAAATGACAAAATACTATTTTGTATTTGAAATACTGTACATATTTCATATACATGTATATCATACATACTGCCTATCTCTGTGTATGAGCACAGTAGAGGGAAGAGTAGAGAGGATAGTCTACCACTCAGCACTTGTTACTTTGGACACAAATCTAGGGGTGTCCATTTAGAGGTGGATATGAATAAGAAATAGGTATTGGTCAAAACCCACTCACATTTCCCCCTACCTTTCCTTCTTACCATCCATCCAGACCACATCAAACAATGTGCAGGCCATCATCGAGAGCCGTGTGGAGAAGAGGACCAAGGGTGTGTTTGTGCCGCCGGCCAACAAACGCATGCTCTGCTTCCTGGACGACCTGAACATGCCGGCTCCAGACACCTTCGGCTCCCAGCCTCCGCTGGAGCTACTGCGGCACTGGATTGATTACGGCTTCTGGTACGACCGCAAGAACCAGAGCCTTAAGTGTGTCAAGGTGAGACACGAGGCAGGGGAATCAGGGTTAGCAGAAAAGATGTGTGTGTGTTCAAGACCTCATCCATTGTCTGCCTCCTTAATCTCTTCCCCTCAATAACCTCTTAATTGTATGATGTGTGTCCTATAGAAAAACCCTTGAATGTATAGTTTCCATATCTCTGTTTACTGTACAGTGACCAAACTGAACATTTTGTCTTAACCTTCCCGCTGTCCTATGGGTCAAAATGACCCAATGCAAAAATAAAATTGTGCCAGCAAAGGGCGCCAACTGCTTTCTAATGCACAACTGCTAATTGTGCATTAGAAACCCAAGGACATGTGTACATGTATTTTTATACCAGCCTGTATACAGTATATATGCAAGTTGTTTGACCCCCCCCCCCAATAAGACAGCGCTGCTAAAATCACTTGAATCCTCAATATGGGTGTTTTTAACAGTGGTGATGTTGAGATGCTTTATCTGTGTGTGTTTGTGTGTGTGTGTGCATGCACATCATGTCAGGACATGTTTCTTTTGGCATCTATGGGGCCCCCTGGTGGTGGGAGGAACCACATCTCTGGCCGCCTGCAGAGTCGCTTCAACATCATCAACATGACCTTTCCTAATGTAAGTCTTAGAGTACATGGCTCTGACCTTGCTGGCTGTGAGGTGAGCCAAGTGTCACTTTGCACACTTTGTAGCACATTAGTTCTTTCTACAAACCATTACTTCATGCTCGTTAGCTTGATTCGTTACAGGCAAAGAAGAGCAAGTCGAATGCATTGTTTTATGAAGGAAGCTTTCCTTCATGCAATGCAATCTATTATTAACATTATTCTTGAGACTGACCTCCATTACCTGCAACATGTAGATCATTTGGAAAATGCCAATTTATTTGACCTTTAGAAAAGTTTTTTAGTTTTTACTATTTTTGGTGACTATTAATATCAACATTTGCTATCATCAATCAGCTCCGATAAAATCACTGGTGATTACATTTAGCAGTATCAAACCAAATGTAGTTGACACTGTATTGTCAAATTGTTGAGCGATTAAGCCTTTCTTAAAGATCTGTTGTCACCAAAGGTTTTATTTGATTATTTGACCAAATTGACAAATGATTTACACTATCTGAAGTGTGATCAGTCTATGTAATATTTGTGAATTGAGATAGCCAAAGGAAGTTTAAACAAAACTAACAATAAACTTGGTTCATTAAATTCAACAAAGAGAAAATATCCTCTTGAATGTCATGTCAGTGTGAATTGAGATAGATAAACTACTGTATAACGTCAAGGGCTTTACAGCATCACTTCAATGTCAGTTTTCCAAATTTACATTCGAGTAATTTTGATTTCAGACATGCGTAATCGAATTAGCTACAGCTGTATTTAGCCAAGTAATTGTTAATTACAAGGGTATCATTCAATTAAAAGGGGTACAAATTTCCGTCTCTTCTGCCTATCTTTCTCTCAAGCACTCACTCTATGCCTGTCTTTGCCTCTGTGCATTTTCCTCTGCGCTCCTCTCAATAATATTCCCTTCCTGTCTGACATTTTTATCCACCTCTATCACCCTTTTGCCGTCCGCCTTTCCATCTCTCCACACCAGAATTACACTGATTATGATTATAGCTGTGATGATCATGATAACGTTGCAAAATTACACACTTTCTCCCTCTGGCCGTCTCTCCCATCTTCCACACAGGGAAATGTGATGGACAAAAAAGGGGCCTAGCCTGCATATGCCACTCTCCCCTCTCATTTTTCTGCCTCAATCTTCCTTTGTAGCTTTATTTTTTTATTTTTTTATTTTTTTTGTTTTACTTAGCGCTTTTTAAAAAAAATGAATTTTTCCTTTTTCTCCCTTTTTGCTTTTGCTCTTTTTCAATTTTCGTGGGTCTTTCATCTCTCTGCCACTCTTCTCCACTCAACCTCTCCCGATCCCTCGCTCCTTTTTTCAGTCAGCTTCTCATTTGTTCTTTTCTCTCTCCACTCCACCTCTCTCCACCTCGCCTCTTTGTGCCATCGCCGGGCACAAAGGCACAAGATGAAATCTCGCCGGGCCTCGTTCTGTTCGGAAAATAAACAATTATAACCTCGCCTGTCGCTCTTGAAAACGTGAGGCGGGCACCCTGAAATGGCTTTGTTTGTCCCCCTGCGTGCACACGACGCACGAGCCCACTTCCTTTCCTATTTTCTTTCCTCTTCATTCCAATTCAAGTGGCTTCTCCACAATGGCTGTGTCATTTACCAGATGCATCAGGCACAAATTCTCTGTCTTTCCTGCCTCGCGACAGGAGTCCCAAATCAACCGGATCTACGGCACCATGATCGGCCAGAAGTTGCAGGACTTTGCTGAGACCGTGAAGCCCATCGGTGGCGTTCTCACCCGGGCCACGATAGAGCTGTATTCCGCCGTCGTGGCACGCTTCCTGCCCACGCCGGCTAAGATCCACTACCTCTTCAACCTCAGGGATATATCCAAAGTACACTCCTCTCACACTTGGCTTGTTCTATCCAATTCAAGCCTTGTTTTAAATTCACGCTTGACCACAAATGACCCCAATGATGTGGTACATAAATTTACAGTATTAAATACATGTACAGTATATATATTTGTAAACATATTATATTTATCCGCATACACTCCAAGTGAAATCCATGCCTGGCTAAACTATACCACAAACTCATCCGACAGTCTCGAATGTGCTTCAGATACAGCATGCAAACTGAAAAAAACATATTTGCTTGTACTATATATTCACATGACATTGTATTGTTTATTAAATTCACACTTCTTAGTTTGTAACTGGAATTACCCTTGTGCCTGAAACCATTACTACAATAAGGTTTTTTGGTTGGCCAGTGGCTAGCCTTTCTAGCACAGCTCTCTACCCCTCCCCCTAGAGTAATTTAATTAGTGAGCTGGGGACATAATTTGGGGTTCTGGGTGCTATTACACCCCTTACAAAAATACATGTGATATTTATATATATATACATGTGCCAAATGTATGCCTTTGTGTTCTGATTGTGCCCAGACCAAATAGAAATATACTGCAATGGACAGACACATTCAATAATAATTGGCTTCTTATTAATGCAATCTCTTTTTTACCTGCATGCCTGTTGCTAGGTGTTCCAGGGCTTGCTAAGAGCTCACAAAGACTTCCATGACACCAAGCCGAGCCTTACCAGACTATGGATCCACGAGTGCTTCAGGTATTCTGTGTGTTTTTTGCATGTCTCAGTGGTTGGTGGTTAAGTACCGGTATACAAATTTGTCTCCTAGGTAGTCAAACGAAATCCTATAATTTGAGTGTTTGTTTATTCAAAATACTATACACCATCACTGCAACTTATGCAAAGTTGTTTACAATGCAAATTGGCTTTTAAAATACAGAATACATTTTTGTATAGAAGTCCTCTAGTGAACTCTTCCGAGCCTTATGTAAGTATTTTCATTTGTATTGGCACAAAGGGGTGATCTGCTGTTGTTTAATATGTCATCATAAAATGTTATCCTAATTGCTCTAAGAGTTTCTGCTACCAGTTGTTGCTCTATTGTGTATTCCATTCTCTTCTGCTTGTTGGCTTTCTGGAAGAATGGTTTTGTCCTCTAAGAGCATTTTGTGACAAGACTTGTTGTCATGGTTGAGGTGTGTACTTTGCAGCCAGATGATGCCATATGCTAAACAAGCACTTCACTGGATTTGTTGCTGTCCCTCATGGTAGTAACCTTAAAGGACTTTTCAGCAGATGCAAGCATTTTATTTCATTATTTTAACATTTTTATTTTTTAAATGGATTTGATGCAGGTGTTCTGTCCCATTTATGATGGCACAGCCTAACCTATAGC
>JAODUG010010960.1:0-17500 GCA_027564795.1 Aphredoderus sayanus | reverse complement strand
AATAAAGTTATGGGGGTCAAGGTTTCTAGGTCACAGGTCACAACCTGTTCAGTGGTATGGTTTGGGGACACACAAGGTAGATGAAACCAAAATGTCCCTCCTTGATTATTTATCGTGAGAGTTGTTGCTGTATGGTACAATCAGATCATTATGGCATGTTCAGTTCATGACCAGTTACTTGACTGGATACTGCAATTTACACTACAGAACTCCCAGATCTAACTACTATATGGGCTCTATTCCTGCCCTTATGAAGAATACTTATTCTTGCCATGGCACTTTGTACGTTTTGGGATAATGGGGTGTAATGGCACTGTAATGCCTTATACCCAGTTGGCTTTATTTAATTAATAACAGCATACGCATTAAGCTTGATCAAGGTAATATGTTGGTTGTCCAATTGGATACATAAACCAGAATGAAGACCATTTAAATTCAGGTTATCAGAATTTCAAATACTGTAACTAGTAGAACTAGTAAAGTTAGTAGCCACACCACAGTGTTTTCTTAAAATCAAATCATAACATGAAATCCAACGGAAAATCTTCCTGTGAGGACCCTAGTCTAATGTACTGTACCATATACTGCATTGATCTGATTTGTGCTGACTCCTACAGTACACATATAATATGATTGGTAGTAATATGACTTGTTATTCTACAAACAAATTATAATGATAAATGTCTAAATATGTCCACAAAAATGTATATTACATGACACATTTGAGTTAAATATAAAGTTCACCATGATGAGCTTTATGCTGCCCTTTTTCCTGCATAGATTATTTCCCACAGAGAAGGATTCTTCTCAGGAACTCATGCATCAAATGAAATTCCTCCCCTCCAGTTCAAGCATTACACCAGGCACAGGCATTTTATCAGGCAAACCAGGTGTAGACTGCCTTTACTTCGTCAGTGCTTCCTCGTCTTTTTAGACCATTAAGCCCATATTGTTGTTTACACAACCATCCTCATACTATAATAGCTAATTCATACAGGGACATGTTGTTTTCAAAGGTGGATTTAGCTATCCTGGTGAAAGGTTGTGAACATTTGAACACAATCAAATCAAAAACACCTCTCCCATAAAAGCCTTATGCACAGGGTGCTCCCTCAGAAGCCCCGCCCCCCATATTGAACACTACAATACCAAGGCTAGGATAGTGTTGTCTAGTACGGTCTGCACCACTTGTTTGTGTTCCCATTTACAGAGCAGGAGGGGGTGTTAAACATGGTTTTGTCAGCGTGCGCACATAATAGGCAGCTACTGTAGATGTTAGTTTACAATCGCTGACTCCACTGTATGTATAGATATATAATATGGGTATATAAGATCAAACTAAATTTAGCCTAGCCTATACAGACAGGCTGGGGAGAAGATGTAGGGTTATGCTGCTGGCCCTATAATAAAATCGAGAAGTGTAACTTTAATCAGACATTCACTTTGTCCTCGACTCTTGCAATAGCAGGTGCAATATACATGCGTATACGCCTGCAAAACGCTTTTTAGGCTGCGCTGGGCATCTAGCCTAGCTCGACCAACACTACGGCCCAAGGCTGTAGGCTGCAGGCCTAATTGTCATTTAGACTAATAGCCTACGCCTATACGTAGACTATACAAAAATAGGCTATGATACGTTTTCTTGAGAAATATCAAATATAACGACGCTGACAGACGATGTTGGCTGTGCAAGCCTCTCTATGGAACACGACATATTGCGATGAAACAGTTTGTCATCATAACATCATTCCTAGAACGGCAAGCTCACCGCCGAAGTGGAGAAGTGCACATAGAGATGTGCCGAGTAGAGTGGGGGAGGGCTGTGAAGTTGAACAGAAAAAAGTTTCACTTTTTGGGTCCCCCTTTTCAGTGTGTCCACATGGAAGGAGTGGTCTTTGGCTCGGATAATGGAACCTGTGCGACAGAATGGGAGGGAAAGGAGCTCAGATTTCAGCTTGACAGGGGGTAAGGGGCCGGACTGATATTTGGGAATATACGAAGATTCACTGAAGGTAACAGGGACATAAAACTACAGCCTGACCAGAAGCGGTCGGTGCTGAGTTTCTTAGGGGTCTGGATCTGCCAGTGGATTCCCCACCGCTCTGGGAAAGTTGAAAGATAAATGGTTCGACTCTGTAACTGGGAACACACACACTAAAATACTGAGAGAATTCTTCGTCCCTTTATTTTTCTCCCCCAAGGGCCCTGCATGTCTAATATCTAGACATGTTCGGCAATGTGGATTCGAGGACTGTATTGCTACTTGTAGCAACCCAAGTCGTTCTTTTAGCCGTTGTGAGATGTCAGGATGACCGTAAGTGGCTGTTTTTTTTCTTTCTCAAGGTCTAGTGCGGTTGGATGAACTGCTAAAGTAATTTGTTTCTACTATTCATAGGAATGGGAAAAAAATATAATTCTGAGTCAGTCAAAATCTTCTCCCTTGTTGCACTACAGGCTACACCTGTATATTGAAAAGTCGGCTATTTATTCGGTAAATTTATTTATTTATGAAATTAATTCGTTATCTGTTACGCACAGATGGTGCATCAGGCTGGTAGGATGATGGTGGCACTAGTGTCTAATCAGAGCTTTGAATGTTCTTGCATTCTCTGCAGTTATTTGCCTTATGTTATATGTGCGTGGAAAGTTGTGTGAAGTTGTGTTATTTTTATGTACGGCAATAAAGATAATAAGGTTTACACTATTTTGAGCTTAAGATTCAGATTTGTAGGCTACTTCACCACGCAAAAGAGTGGATTCAGCTTGCTTTGCCCTCAGTCAAGTTGCTGCACCGGACACCTGTGGCCACATTTGGAGGCATTCCCGAGAGCGATTTGACAGGCTCCTCTTTTCGACTCCAGATCCACTTCGTTCAGGGGTGGGGGGGCGCAAACAGCGAAAGGTGGTAAGGCTCAAGGGCCTTGGGTGAAAAGTGTTAACATTCCATTGCTGTCAGAGGGCAACGGGACGAATCCAGGCTTGTTGAGGCAGAACGGTAAAACTCAATAACTACTGATATTGTCATAAAACTATGGCCATTATTTAGCCTAATAGTAAGCAATTGAAGATAAGACTGAATGTTGCAGTACCAACCCATGCACATGCACAATTACAGAATATTTACCAGGAATATCATTATCTTTACTGATACCTTTACTCATACTGACTCATTACTGATTTATATATACAGTAGTTTGGTTTATAGGCAATTGGAAGTGAGGTACTTATTATGTAAGTTGTCCATCTGGTTTACAGATTGCAGCCAACAAAGAGTACATTGAGTATGAGATGTACAGAGGGAAGGAGAGAGAGATGGAAACAGCGGAGAAAAATGTGACTTCAAATTAGTTTGGGGAAGGTTATTATCATAACATTAAGAGGTTGTTGAGAGGTTGCATATATTGTAAAATTTACCAAGGACATACTAAGGCCATATTAAAAGAGTGAAAAGGGGTTGGTGTATGAAGGCAAATTAATGCTATTTCTCAATTGGAAGTCTCAGGTTACACTTTTCACCGTTGTAGGCCCCTGGACATAATGCAATCCTTTCTTTCCTGAGAGTTAAATGGAGGAAATAATTCTGCAACATGCTATGAAGTGCTAGAGCCTAGTGTCTGGTGGTGACACCAACCAAGGCTCGCAGAGTAGCAAATGGCTATTGGCAATAAGTCAGTCAAAGTGAACAAGGTCAGTTGGTCCAAGACATGATGACAGGTGTAAGAGGGCCAAGGACCTTACAGTAGGTCACCAGTAATCATTGTAGTGCAGTCAACTGCAGGCTTTTTCATAGAATGTTGTTCCTGCAACCCAAATTACTTGTAATTGACAGATGAGCTTGATAACATATATTTTTCCCAGACAAAGCCCCCCCCCACCCCCCCAAACTTGCAATTGAATTCGTCTTTGCTGCGCATTGCTGTATATCTGTTTGAAACACAGATGCTTCAAAATGTGTGTGTCAGTTTGAAGCCATGTCAGACCCATGTCAGATATTCATAATCTATCAAACAGATTTATCACAAAAATGCAACTGTTGTGCATGAAAGCTGACCATTCTCCTTTCTCTAACGTGTTTTGCCTGGCACCTGATACAGCTGTGGTTTCCAGATCGAGTTTAAAGAGGGCCTTACAGTATGTTTGTACAAGGCAACAGTATGTGAATTGCCCACTCTGTCCCATTTCAGAAAGACCCCTTTCATTGCTGTGGCGGCTCTTTGGGTAACCTGGACCTAAACAGCCCTCAAAAGTAAACACAACTACTGTACTTAATTTGCCCCCTCCCCACATCTCGCTGCCTCACCTCAGCCATCCATGCCCTGAAGCCTCCCCTATGTGTGCCAACCCCTTAAGGACTCAATGCTTCCAATCAGAGTGGTGTTAGATGTTGTCTATAGAATTTGCCTTCACATGTCACATGGAAAATCCATTGATGAAAAGGTGGGCTAGACTAATTCAGATCATTCATGATAGGCCTGTGGTTTGCTTACCTGTGGTAAAACACACCCTGCTTCTTTCATCACGTTAAATTAGCCTATGTGCTTTCTAAACTGTGTGGGCCGATAAAACCCATGGTCAGTGAATACAAAGTATGTTTCATGTGCAGTACTTTAGGGCGTCTTCACAGTGTAGACTAGCCATATACTTACATGTTATGTCCAATTAGAGGGGTTGGGGGTGGGGGGAGTTCCTGCACATGGTTCGTTGCTCCTGTGAAGTCACCAGAACTTTCTTACACGTCTTTCAGGCTTGTCTCGTGCTCAATCATGTGGTTGTTCTGCCACCCCGTGGAAAATATACGAATTGCAGGGTGTGTGATAATAGGATTGACTTGGTTGTATTATTCATGATCCATAGATTTTCATTGACAAAGGCTGTGGTGACAAGTCGAAGAGAATATTAGGAATATATTCTTCAGGTTATTTTATTTTGGTATTGGCCTTGGGCTTTTTTTTTTACATTTTTTGTTTTGTTCGCACGTTGAGCACCTGCTGATGCTCCACACTGTATGGTGATTTGTCCACCTGATCAAAACATCTCCTTGTTTATTTTACACCATTTGTGTTTTTAATTCTTATGAGTAACACTGCAGTCTGTTTTTCAAGCCTGATGTATAATCTGTGTTTCCCTCTCACAAACAACCTGTCTGGGCATGGCTCGGGTCTTACACACAAACACAGAGGATGACACAAATAGCTGTGTACAAGATGGACAACGCTATAGCGACAAGGACGTGTGGAAACCAGAGCCTTGTCGTATCTGTGTGTGCGACACGGGAACTGTACTGTGTGATGAAATTGTCTGCGAGGACCTGAAAGACTGCCCAAAACCTGAAATCCCATTTGGAGAATGTTGCGCCACCTGCGCAGCTGAAACGCCTCCACCCAGTGGTGGTAATTTATTTATTTCCAATCTCTCATAAATAAATTACTGTGCAGCTCTGCAAGACTTTGTTTGTTTTGGGGAGATAACACAAACAATTACAGAATTAATCAAAGGATGGTCAGTTTCACATTAAGTTCTGTAGCCTAAATATTACACATTCATGCATTTTAACAGACATGTCATCCTTTGATTTAAATACGGTTATTCGATCCCCCAAACAAACAAATGATGTAAAGAACACAGTAGCAGAGACACTTGTGGCTAGATTTCATTGCAATGCTACCTCAACATCGGTTTTCCACAGCTCACCTTGGCTCCATCTTGTCTGAAAATGCTTTAGTATCCTCAGTATTATGAAGACATGTGGGAGCCATTATGGAAATACCTTTCTCAAACAGACGTGGTCTAGAATTTCTAGTCTAGTCTCTCTTTGGATCTTTGATGTTGAAGGCCGTATTGAAGTTAAATATAGTAAAAATATGAACTCTCTAAATGTAAATAACATTAAGTTGATATGCATCACTGAAATCACAAGTGTCACTGTCTACGAAACATCAGTTGACAAATTGCTTAATCATGCTTTAATTACTCAGTTAAACAGACAGTTATCTCTTCATCATCTTCATTTTTTTGATTTACAGTATAATGGAATGAAGATAAGCCTGCTTAGTCTATGCATATTGTTGTCCTGACCTATGAATACCTAATGTTGAGAATGATATTAACTGTAACTGTAAAGATATACACTGGATTGACTGCACTGACAATATACAGCTAGACTCTATCAATTAATGTTATCTGCTATTGCTTGCTAATGCTTTGCCATCCTAAGATGTGCCTCAACACTTCATTTCTCCGGATTGGGTCTTTGGGTGGCTGCCTTATGAAAGTAAAATTGGCCAACTCCAGTGTATATTCTCTGGAAGGAACTAAGGAAAATTAAGTCATAAGATGATTGTTATAATGTAAAATAAGTGCTAACCAACAATCTTTTTCCCCTTCTTCCCGTCTTGACCAAAATAACAGGAGTACCTGGAGCTAAGGTGAGACTGGGATATAAAGGCGTTGTATCTGTGCTGGAATACATGCACGTGTGTGTGTGTGTGTGTGTGTGTGTGTGTGTGTGTGTGTGTGTGTGAAAGAGAGAGAGAGAGAAAGAGAGAGAGAGACAGAGAGAGCGAGAGATAGAAAGAGAGAGAAATATAGCTTCACAGTACCTACAATCAAATATGCACCTCTCCCAGACTCATATCAGTGCTGAAACCCAGCCCAGTAGTTTATGGCTCTAGGTGGTACTTTGATGCAAAACAACTTTGTCAGACAGATAATAGCTATTTCCTTCCTCATGCTGTGTGCCATAGTTATGTGCCTAATGATATTGCAGGGCACAATTTTCTATTGACCATATTCCACATGATCTGTTATTGGTAGGTTTGCAAATAAATAAGACACACAATACATAGAAAATGCAGAATTTATGCATGGATTGCGATCGCGTCATAATTGGTGTAATTATCTGTTATTTCTGTCACACCAGGGTCAAAAAGGTGAACCCGGAGACATTACCGATGTAAGTTATTATAATTCAGTACCTAAGCCGACATGTGCAAGGTCATTTGCAAAGGAGCTTGAGAAATAGAAATCATTAGTTTCAGGAAGCGCTACTCTTTTTGTTTTCTTAATTATAGTGGAGCTGCATTATTATCTATTGTGCAATATTCCAGGCTGTATTTTATCTATGCATCATTACTCATAGAGAGAGGGGAGACAGAGATCACAACACCATCCCAATTATTAGCCAGAGAAAGAAAGGTAGTGAAAAAACTGTAGTACAAAAAGAAAAAGAGAGAATGAAAGATAAAGATAGCAGAATGGAAGGAGGGGGGAGGAGATGTAGGCAGGCAGTCTGGGTCATAGAGGGGTTTCTTAGACAGCTAGGACTGTTAGCCCCTTTTTGGGAAGCCAGCCAAGAACAATAAGGCCCCCGTATACTCCCTCTCTAAAGATTCCCCATGGGCCGAGAAAGAGAGAGAGAGACCAAGCCTTTGCCACGCTGCATATGGAAACACTTTCCCCTACTCAGGGAATAGAACTCTGTGGCAGGATCTAAGAAGGCATTGTTTATTGTGTATTTTT
This sequence comes from Aphredoderus sayanus, assembly GCA_027564795.1. Taxonomy (NCBI): domain Eukaryota; kingdom Metazoa; phylum Chordata; class Actinopteri; order Percopsiformes; family Aphredoderidae; genus Aphredoderus; species Aphredoderus sayanus. The sequence continues at coordinate 9,982 of JAODUG010010960.1, read as the reverse complement.
ACTCAAAGAGATTAGGAATGTACTCCTGTCCAGAAGAAATGTCTGTCAGCATTCCCTCTATCAGCTTTAAAACGTGGGTTTAAAAAAATATACAACTGCTTGTTTACCAAAACTCTGGGCCAAAACTTCTGTGTTTTGAGATAATTTTGTATTTATGTTATTATATTAAATCTTCTTTTAAATGATATTTACAATGTTTTTTGATTATCTTTCCATGCTTGACATATTACGCTGTAGTAATGTTATTATATTAAAATAAGTTAATTGCTTTTGGTGCAAAGGGTGGTCAAGGGTGCCCATGAAAGACCATTACAAATTACGGATGTTTTTTTTTAATTTATTTTCCTACCTAGGTTGTAGGACCAAGAGGACCAAGTGGCCCAATGGTATGCACTGCCCCTTTTCCAGTTTAACCAATGTAATAAAGTAGAGATACTGAATGTCTAATGATTTACTAGTCAAAACGATCATACTTTAGGTGTATTAGAGCGGATATACAGTATCTGTGAAACTTGAATTTGTGAATAGTGTGGTATTGCTAACTGTGCTAGCAGTGCTAAATGCTAATGTGTAACTACAGTATTGTGCTACCACTACAAAGCATTGTCTTCTTCATCACCTAGGGCCCACCAGGAGAGCAAGGACCCCGAGGACCAAGAGGAGACAAAGGCGAGAAGGTACATTTGCTGCATATATATAGGTTCCCCATTACTCACTTATTTCGTATTTCCCTCACCATCCAGTAACATTTTTGGGTGGTGAAGGAGGCTATGCCACACTCTGCAGGTTTGCAAAATGGCAGTCTTTCATTCAGCAGATCACTCCAGCTAGCCATGTGCCATTCCTAATAGGCTGTGTGGTCTGCTGAGGGCTGGGTTGTATAACAGATGTGGGGCCATCTGAGACGTATAACGTAAACCTCTGGCTGTCGCTGGGAAGTGTAGGAAATCAGTGTTAGAACACAGGTGCTGCCTTTGATGTTCACATTAATGTGACAACACTTGGCTGTGATAATGGCTGCAGGCAGGACGTTTACGTGTAGTTGTCTTGTTTATTCATAAATCAGTGTGAGGTGAACCTGGATTTTCTCCAGCTCTGAGATGCTCTAATGGAGGAGGTGTAATGAGCCGCTTTAATCATCAGAGATGTGTGGAAATGTGTGTTAGGAAGCTCATAGCAGTTGGCTGAGTGTTGTTGATATGTGTGAATTATTGCTTAACTAAAGCAGTTTTCAGACAATATAATTGAGCAAGACACAAGACATTTTCTGACAGTGTGTTCTGTTAAAGCAATAAGCTCTTTGATGGAAATTCCCATCATACTTAACCACATAGGAGATTGTGAGTTGGAATTTCAGCACACTTTTATGGTTTTGTTATACTGTATTTATTACATTTTCAGGTCTAGCAAACTTGGCTGTCTTGCATCCATGCAATATATTGCATACTCATTTATAAGTCTGAGACAGATGGCACTTCATGCTTATTTAGCTATTGGATGTTTTGTGTAGGGTAGATGTCTATCAAACATTTCACACAGACAACCCTGTTATTCTGCAACCAGTAATTTTATCGTATTCTTTATAGTCATATGTCATCATAAAACTACTGTTTGTTAAAGATATCAATATATGTGGTACTCAGTGCATTCTTTGTTTAGTATTCGCTTGCAGGGTAATTTGTTGCTACACGCACTGTGGTATGTTGGATAATCTCATGATTTCACCCAGCACTGCTTACAAAGTCCATTTTGTCATGTCACATTTTATTCCAAAAATACTACTGTATTGATATTTGTGTCATATCAATAATTTAGACTTTAGACTGAAAGACAGAAAATAAATACTTTTTGTCAAAGGTTTATTCATATACTACAGTGCTTAACCATTTGTGCCATTTGTGCCATTTGTCCAATGGCTGTGAACTCATGCCCTTATTTTGGAAACCCTAATTACATTTGTACAGTTTATTACATTAGTGATACTACACTAGGTTATTCTAGTTCTTACTCTAGATCTACTGCACATGTATTAATGTATTGATAGTGCCTTGAAATTGACGGTATAAAAAGCAACTTATGTTGCTTCTTGCACTCACTCTCTCTTTCTCTGAATCAGGGAAGCCTAGGCCCCCGTGGCAGGGATGGTGAACCTGGTACCCCTGGAAACCCTGGCCCCCCTGGACCCCCAGGACCTAATGGACCCCCTGGCCTTGGTGGAGTAAGTGTCCCAAACAAGGGTGGGGTGGGGGTGGGAGATGTTGTCAGTATGGACACACCAGGCGCTGGTGCCACTGCCAGGCCCAGGAGGGCTTCAGTCTGTCAAGGAGAACAGAGGAGGGAAGTGGCTGCTGTTGGTAAGACAGAAGGCCCTTCAGGTAAAATGATAGCCAGAATGCTTCTCATTCTCATGGAAGAGAAAAGAAGGCAGGGAGAAGATTGCCAGGCCAGTAGGCTTGAAGATGAGGGAGGGTTTGAGACTAATAGATTATTTGCGAAAGAGAGAAAGTTTTCATTTTCTACCCTTATGTATTGGACACACTAAGATCCTTTATTATGTTTTTCAAACACACTGACAAAGAGTCTACAGTTTTACTAAATCTCCTCAGATGAAGGAGACTTACTAGTTCTTTTATAACTTTTTGTCATAATCGGCCACATGCTTTTACACTTACAGTACATGTCAACACTTACATTTTATAGGCTAGATGAATCCTATATGTCACCACTGCTTAAAGATATCTATTCATTTCCCCTGAATACTGTATGTAAACCACACGCTAAAGCCTTTATTTCTCCATTACTTCCTGCAGAACTTTGCGGCTCAGATGTCTGGTGGATTCGACGAGAAATCCGGTGGAGCACAGATGGGCGTGATGCAGGGACCAATGGTGAGAACGCCTATGATCAGAAGCTATGACAGCACGCACTGCGAATGCACAATGGGCACCTGCTGAGGCGATAGGACGCTAGTCACCAGGAGGGGGAGCTACTGTTCACTGCTGTGGGATTGAAAAACTTCTACAACATCTATCGTCTTATCTCTTCTCACTGTGTCTTGTCCACGATATTTATTATCTTGGGAAGGACGTTGTGGACTCCGTTCCCTAGTGCTGCTACAGGCACATAAGGCCTAGTGGGAGAATGTACCCCTCTCATGGAGCCTAAAGTTGGGGTGGATTTAGAAATGGAGGAAACAACCATTGGAAAGCCACCATCGCCACTAGTGAGCTAGCTGGCACTAGGTTCACAGAGGCCAGGAGCACACAGGGAGCTACAGTATTTCGGGCCTGGAAAGCCACAAGGCAACTTGGCATGGGGTCAGCCCAGCTGAAGTCTGAGACTCCAGAAGGGGGCTGGAATCTATCAGCGCTCCAAAGCATGCCGGCAGCCTGTGTGTCTGTGGAGACTTGAAACCCAAAGGATCCACTGTCTGTCCATTTGCTTGTGCGCGTCTTGAGTGCTGCCCGCAAAAGTCAATCCGGATTTAACTTGGCTTCTGCCCGCCTTGTGGCTGATGGAGCTATGACCTAATATGACTCTTTGACTGCAATTTCACTGTCCAAGGCATAAGTCAAAGTTATAACCACCATCAAGTATCCAAACATATTTCCCTGCACCTGCATACCAAACACTCTTAACAGTGCTCTCAGTATAAGAGGAAGCTACGAGCAGGATCAATTACACATGGACACACACATACACACATTCATATATCCACACACATAAGGTATGCATGCAGTCTTCAGGATATAGAGCCCCATTGATGGGTTGCTGCCCATTGCGGTGATGGCTTTCCACACCCTCTGTAAAGCTGGCTTTCACCCCCTTCGGTGCAATGCTGTATTTGTATGTTTTCTTTGGCTAACACCCCAAATTTCTCGTGTTTGAGTAAGTGAGGGTTTTTCATTTATAAAGGGAGGTGTCATTAGTCGCCTCTGTCAAAGTTCCGTTTCACGAAATAACTGGAATTTTTGTATGGAATGTTTTTTTTTTACGTTTTTTGTTTTTTCATGACACCATATTCTATGGTCCACTATGGCATTTAATGGTCAATAGCTTTCTTTATGCATGTTTGGGAGAGAGGGATTTGGCTCGTTGCCTCCATAGAATAATGTTCGCTTGCTGAGTAATGATGCATGAAGTTGAAGGACGCAATTGCTTTGACATGTGTTGTCAACCAGAAACCATCACAGAGGAGATTATAATGCATTTAGTCTGTGTATTTAGTTGAAGAAATCACCTGCTATTTTCATGTCTGCAACCTTTTATAAGAGTTTTTCTTTTTTACAAGAGCATTTATTTGTATACAAGTAATTGATTATCAAATATAGACACAGGGAAGAAAGACAAATCCTTCTATGTAAGATAATGTTGCTGCTAGGTTACTGGGCTGTTTTCAAACCTCTGAGAAGGTGTCAACAGTTGTGCATATGTCATGCAGAGTTCAAGTGCTTTAGGAGTGCTAAAGACATATGACCTATGACATATAAAGTGGGAAAAATGCAGTTCCAGATTACTGACCCTGCACACCGAGCAAGTGCCTAGGGGTCCTTTGTCTTTGGGGGGGCTTGGTTGTCTTAGGGAATGGCCATTGCATTTTGCTTGCCCAGGGGATTCAGAACAGCATTGACTGTGAAGAAGCTAGAGAGAGAGAAGAGGGTGAGAAGCTACAGTAGATAAGAGAGATGATTTACGCGTTTGACAGGCAGGCACGATAAGCCACTGAGTTTTTCTGTGTCTCTGGGGCATTGCAGTGAGATTTTGAAGCTCAGTGAGAAAAAACTATATTTTTTGTTTTCCCCCTGAACCCACATGCAGAAGTGCAAAACATAAAACATTATTAACAGTCATTATTATTGCGCTGGAGTGTTTGCAGTGATAGGCCTGCCTATTGTTGTTCTAATGTTTTTCTTTTTTTCCACCAAGGGTCCTATGGGACCAAGAGGACCCCCTGGCCCCACTGGAGCACCTGTAAGTACACACCGGACACACCTGCAGACAGAGAGTAGCGCCAGATAGATCCTCTGTCCAATGAGAGACCACACCTGCAGACAAAGAGTAACACTAACTAGATCCACTGTCCAATGAGAGGCAGACATACGCTAGGTTAGCAAGGTTAACTAACCGCTTTACAGTATTGCTATTAACCTATGTGTCACATTATCTACTACCAGAAGCGAGGTTTTTGTAACTATGATTTCCCCAAATTGACCGGTACCAGAGGGCTCTTCTTACACTCCACATTAGAGTAGGGTTAAACATAAGCTGATAAAGATATTTATTTACACACACATACACACACACACATTTCTCCTGAGTGCCTATTGCTTTCCGGAGGAAGACAGAATACTTTTATCTTCCAGCTGCAGGCTTCAGGGCTTTTTCCTAGGCCACAACCCAGACATGCTACAGTACACCTGACAATTTACTTTTCATATGGACTACTTCTCCCCCTTCTTTTCCTTCTCCTCTGCAACCCTCAACCAAGCTCTCTGCCTTTACTGGCTCTAGTCTAGAATAAAGCTATTAAGTCGTAGGCAGTGCCAGCTAACTTGTCTCAACTTGAAAGTTCAGGCACACCAACCCCACTGTTGAATATCTGCTTACTTCTCCATGAATGACGTTTATGCAGTATGTAGGTAATTTATGGTAAGGTTAGATTGCATTACATTTTTTGTTTCCCTGGTGTAGATGAGATATTAGGTTTGCAGGAAGTGATTTCAGAAGATTGCAGTATTATTATTTTTTTACAGCAATATACCAGTTTCAGTGTGTTATCACCACAATAATATTCATATTCACACTCTTAAATCATACCATGACCTGGAGGACCTGGCTGTACCTCTGTTTAAAAATGTGAAAATAATTATTAATCTAGCTATGGCAAGAACATTTATTTACATAGTCTGTTTTTATATTTAATTTGTATTTTACAGAAGGAAAGTGAGGAGTTGGCTTTTTGGACATAACATGACACAGATTCCCATACAGTTATATGTATAAAATGTACAGTACATGTATTTAACATGGCTGTTATGCTTATCACCAGACTATCTATCACCAAACATCTAATCACTTTCTAATCTTTACATCACAGGGCCCACAAGGTTTCCAAGGCAACCCTGGAGAGGCCGGAGAGCCTGGACAAGTTGTAAGTATCCCTCTAAGGGCGCTTCTTATTTTCAGTGCTTCTGACCTCTCCAGACTTTCTGTCCTCACGGACGTCTGACTTATTTGTAAGTCGCAAAATACAGTGATTAAGTTGTAAAGAAACTGCTTGTTTTACACTTTAGCGTTATGAGTACAAGAATAAGACAATGCAGTGACACATCGAGGCGAAATAACTTAAATAGAATCTTTATGAACTATGCTAATCTTAACGCAAAAACGAATTCATAAGTGCATAAATAAACACTGCTGCGTTGGATAACGGGTTGAATACAGATTATTTCACAGTACGTCTACCTACAGTGCGGAGTATGTTTCTCACATGACCTTTCCATTCTGGTTCTCAGATGTCAAATTAGTTCACATCAGATTATAATAAACACTTCCTAGTCATTGGTTTTATGTGGCCATTCCCACTTAGTTACCTTCCAGTATTATTTTGGGTTAAAACTATGTCATGGACTCAAATGGTCTCTATCCCTCCCCTATAGCACAGTTTTGTTTGAGCTGAGCTAAGGTTAGAATTTGGGACTGGGTCTCCATACACAATTGAAGAGTGTACCTTTAACCTCTTGGGTAAAGGTTAAAGGTTACCCCTTAACCTTTACCCAAACCTTTCACGCCTCTTCTTGTAGACCCTACAACAGTTCTACCTCATATTTGTTTTAGTTTTTAGTTTTTAATCCTCAAACAAGACCACATACCCTTCATCTATGGCAGGCTCACTGTCTTAACAGACCTTTCTCAGACAGGCCCTCTACTCTTAATTCTTGCCTTTGTTTCTCCTTTCTGTTTGGTCTGTCCGTAAATCTGACAAAACACCACAGTTCTTCCTGTTCTCTCAGCAGGCAGACAGAGCAGGGTCTCCCCACCACTGTGCTAATCACCTGATGTTAAGGCCTCAGACAAAATGTTCCAGTGCATCATTAACAGTGATTAAAATCATGCCTTCGACAGTGGCATGGCTTGACAGCGATAGAACGTCAGGGATTTAAATGTACAAACTTTCTTGTTTTATGGTGGTGTTTTTAAAGAGCAGGAATAAAACATAGCATGAAACACTTCCAATAATTAATATAATAATTGGCATATGTGACTTTATAATTGATCCTGATTACATTATATGAATGAATTAACTACCTAATATTTTTTTTATATATGTTACTGTATCTAAATAGTAAACTAGACTAAAAAGTATTTCCAAGAGAGAAAAAGAGAGAGCCCTCTCTCTCTCTTTTTCTCTCTTGGAAATACTTTCATAGTTGTAATTAGTTGTAGTACTGTAATGGCTTGGGAGCTTTAGAGAGGAATATTAAAAGCTACATTTATAAAGGTGAAGTGCAGTATGTATGCTATGATTTGTGGTTCAGATTGGTTTGCTTGCTGGCTCTTTTCTGACAGCTGAATGGTAAACAATTGACACATGTAGGCCATGCCTGAAAACAAAGTGAACATAACACACATACACACACACACACACACACACACACACACACACACACACACACACATACATCTCTTTCTAGTTGAGGTGCTTGCAAAGTATCTAAGACAATATTTAGTATATGTTGCAAGTTGCTACAGCATGCTCAATGTTTCATATCTAATGTTTGCCCCTGTTGGTTGTGAATACAAACTATGTCCTAACTATTTCTTCCTTCACTAACAGGGCCCCATGGGTCCCCGTGGGCCTCCTGGACCCTCTGGCAAACCTGGAGATGATGTAAGTATTTCTACGACAAACAAATTTCTTAGAGTGCAATCAGCATCCAAAAATTGGCATTTTACAATGTATATACTGTACTTCCCCATCAACTCTGTGCCTCTCTCCACTCACATGAAATTGCTCCAGGGTTAGATATAATGGTGGTAGACACGCTGTCCATTTATAAACAGTGCAATTTGTGACTGAAACATTATGTGAAAATCAGACAACACTTAAGTAAAATCTTTGCTAAAATAATACCTTACCAGTACAGTATATATGGTGGCATCTTCATGCTTAAAAACGTACTCCATTGGTGACCAGAGTCCTGCTGCTTTGGACAGTATTATTAATCATTATGATGAAGAAAAGGATTATACTTTTTGCTAGTGAATTTGTGGAATGTCTTTCAGATTTAAGTGCAAAGAAGGCATTAACATTAAGAACATTTTGTAAACAGTGAACTATTTAAGCATGTGTTTGGGGTCTTTCCAGATTTATGCTTCTGTTTACACAGCAGAACCCAATTAAGGGTAGCAGATATAATTGATGGACAGTAGCTAGTGTAGTGACTCCCTTCCACATATAGGTACAGTACTTATTTCTGTCTGCTTCTGGGAGACTGTTCAGACACACTTTGGCCCAATGAAAGACCCCAATCTTGTAGTTGTTCAGGTGTAATCACATTCTGGCCGTGTGGCCAAAAACTATATTTATGAGTACATTACGAGGGTTAACTGGCTATAGTGAAAACTGGTGGTACAGCACCAGTAAACCCGACACATTCATGCTAGTTTTCACATGCTCAAGTGTATATTCTGAACATGCCTTATGTTGTATTATATAGCAGTAGGACAATAGCATATACATTTGTGTGCAAGTAATAGCATAAGTAATAATATAAGTAATAATGTATAGTTGTTTCCTCCAGCAATCAGTATACAATTCATAATGATCTATTATACGATAGCTTTCCCAAGATGGCGAGTTACATTATTCTGTACCACAAAGTAAAGCCATTGAGAATGAGTAGTAGGCACATTTGTGTTTCAGTGTCCAATGTCTAGTATCATACATCCATCTGTATTGTATTGTATTGTATCTGTATTGTCTGTACTGAACATGAGGAGTGCATGAAGAAAGTGTATTAATCATGTATTTCTTGTGTCATACTATTTAGCTTACCAACTTAGTAAATGTTTTGGTGTATTGAACTAACTCAAAATTATTTACAATACCGTAGCAAGTGTTTCTGCAGTAGAAATGCATAATTGTATCATCATAATGACATCATTAGGTGCTTTTCTACTGAACCTTGACATTTTAAGGTTCCACATGTTGCCACAAGATGGCAGCAAACATGTTATGCCTCAATGTCTCCACTAGGGGTGCTCATTCTCATAAATGCCAAATTGATTATACAGTAAATACGTACAGACTGTTAATATAGTTTGATGGTAAAGACACAAATGCACACATTACATTATCAATAAATCAGTATATTTAATATGTTTCTGTCAATGTGTTTCTATTTAAGGGTGAGGCTGGCAAACCTGGTAAACCTGGTGACCGTGGACCAACTGGACCTCAGGTGAGGTTTCTCAACATTTTAATTGAGACAAGGAAGTTTTTACTTCTGATATTTAAATATTAATAACATTAACAGTAAAGTCAGTGTACAGTATGGACTTTTTTCAACTTCATTTGGTCTTCAAATACATTGTCAGCATTGTCTAACCATAAATGTCAAAAACTAACTATATTGTTGTATTTAAGATTACATTTTGTGTCCTTTTGTACAGCATTGTCAGTTAATAACCTTTTAACTCAATAATGAACTACTTGAAGGGTAATTTAAACACATAATTTGATTTAGATCTTGTTCCCAAAAGAGTTAAAAAGAAGCCATTGTCTTTTGAGTGAAACCATGTCTTCTGTTCCACTGGCTCAGGACCAGTAGAGGAAAGGAGATCTGGACAGCAAAATAATTCCATACGCTTATCTCCAACTTCTCTATTTCTCTCTCTCTCTCTCTCTCTCTCTCTCTCTCTCTCACTCTCTCTCTCTCTTGCTCTATCTAAGAAGGACGTAATCATATCAACACACATC
>JAODUG010010951.1:5000-25401 GCA_027564795.1 Aphredoderus sayanus | reverse complement strand
AGTCACTGTCACCTGGAGACACACACAGAGTCACCGTCACCTGGAGACACACACACACTGTCACCTGGAGACACACACACACACACACAGTCACTGTCACCTGGAGACACACACACAGTCACTGTCACCTGGAGACACACACACACTGTCACCTGGAGACACACACACACACACAGTCACTGTCACCTGGAGACACACACACAGTCACTGTCACCTGGAGACACACACACACAGTCACCTGGAGACACACACACACACAGTCACCTGGATACACACACACAATGTCACCTGGAGACACACACACACAGTCACCTGGAGGCACACACACACACAGCTCCATGACACAGACAGCTCTACGCAGGACACACTCCCCTGCTGTCTCTAAAGGTGAAGCAGTACTGCTAGCTAAACAACCTCTCCCTGCTCCATACCAGCAGGGGGCAGAGGTGATCCAAGTGAGGGCAGGTCAGCAGCAGACCATACAGCAGCCCCTTCAGCCTCCCTCTGGTTCAGCTCCTCCTGCCAGATGATGGAGCTGGAGTCCGGAACCTTTTCTGCCTCAGGGATCCCAGAGCCTGTCACCGCCACCTTGGCTGGCCCCGGCTCCTGGACACAAGGGCAACAACAACACAAACATCACCGTGGGAACGCTCGCCACAGCTCACAGCTGCTTCTATGTTTTATACAAATCTGCACGATTGGAGGGAGGGGTAGAGATGTGTCTAACTGGTGAGGGGAGGGGTAAAGACAGCGGATGTAATTCCAGACAGACAGGCTGTGTCTCTTTATAAATGTCCATGTGGTACTTTCTGATAGCAGAGGTATGACCATGACCCAACAGGAAAGAGAGTTGCAGATCCATGGTGGCCAAGGCAACCATTGCAGGGCTGAGGACGTACCTGGGATGTGGCTGGCTCCACCTTGCGCTTCTTCTTCTGGTTCTGTTTGTTGGTGCGGGGATACACCACCAGCTGCTCGCTCCACCTGAACACGCCCACGGCAGAGAGAGTGTGAGTCCTCCGCCCACGCACACACACGCACACACACACACACACACACACACACACACACACGCACGCACCCATTGATGATCTCCCGATTCTCCCCCCTGATGAAGTACTCCTGGTCGGGGGTGATGATGCACAGGGCATTCTTCTGGCCTGTCTTGGGCTCCGCGTCGATGACGTCCGAGCACAGGTTCATGTTGACCGTGCCCTGGGGCAGCGTGCTGGGCTGGGGGCACAGTGACACACACAGTGACACACACAGTGACACACACAGTGACACACACAGTGACACACACAGTGACACACACAGTGACACACAGTGGCTTCACACAGGCTGCCACGCACAGCCGAGCACAGGTATAACTGGCATCCTGTTAGGCTAGGCGTGGGTGCTGAGAGCGTGGGCAACTCTACAGCAACTCTTGTTGGGAGAACAGCCTGGACAGTCACGGCACTGTTATCAACAGGTCTCCATGGGAACCAGAAACGCTTTTCAGTTTCAGTGTGTACAGAGAGAAGAGCAAGGGCGGGAGCAGGACATTGAATGAAGAGAGATGCGGACTGTTTTTGTGTGTGTCTGTGTGTTGGGGGGCCAGGTGAGAGAGAGAGAGAGAGAGAGAGATGGATGGCCTTAAGCATGGGGATAATGGTCTCACCATGCATTTCTGCCTCATACCTCGCTGTATGTTCAGCATCGGGAGAGCAGAACTCCCCCAGACTTCCCCTGGGAGGCCGGTGCGTACAGTGAGTCTGCTCACAGCGCTATCAGGCCGTGATGCAGATGTGAAGCAGGTGCTGCTCCCCTGCCAGGCTCCTTTTAAGGCCAGAGACGGCTGTATTGTGGCCTGCCAGTAAGCTCCCAGGGGGCTGCCAAATATGGCAATCACACTGGGTCACACTTGAAACATCTGATGTGCTGCGGAGGGACTCTTTCCACCAGTGGAAAGTCAAAACCAGGGCAGGAGGGGGAGGCCTAATTGGGGCTAGGGAGTGCCACAGAGGACAAAGGCTGAGAATAAAGTACTGTTCTGTATCCAGCAGCAACAGGGCACTAGCAGCCCTGGAACAATATGTCCACTAAAACGACTGAACCCAAACACATGGCCTTCTATGCCAGCGTGCTGCAGGGCTTCAGACATGCCCACAACGTATTACTGTGACAATTGCTGGAACTGTAACAATAGAAAAAGAGCTAAATGCCCATGTAGACAAGCGTATGAGCTGCAATAAAAGGCATGTGATTCAACAGAGTCTGTATTATCAACTCAGTTCCCTTAGCTTTCCCACTGATCCTGGGCCTGTGCACGCAAAGGCAACTTGCTGTTGCTTAGAAGTAGCTTGCTGCTGGCACCCAAACAAAGTAAGATGTGTCGGCCAAGACGTCCATGGACAACACAGCTGAATTATAGCAGGGTTTGATTTTTTACACATCTAATCCCCTCCCACATCCTCCAATTGTGTCTGCCCTCCATGGGGAGGGCTATTTTTAGCCCCACAGCGGGATATTATTAAAAGCAGAGACTTTTCTCACAGCCTCTTCTTGAGGAGCCCAACCACTTTGGGAGCATGACACTACAAGAGGCCATAAAAGCAGTGATGTCTGAAATAGAAACACTCAATCAACTGAGAAAGGCTTTAGTCTTAAAAACAAGGGGAAACATTTTCTGGAAAGTAAAATGATCCACTCCATTTCATGTCTTTACTCCACTACTGCACACAAGAGCTTGTTGAAATGTTAACTGCTGCCCAAGTCCAACAGTAAACTGGTGAAGCCTTCTCAAAATGAATACTGTAAAACCGTCACCAAGAGCCTAAACACAGGCATCCTTTGAATTAAGGAGAGTACACCCATTCTATAAATTATAAATACGCGAGGGAGCTTTTATGGGGCTGCGTCAGAGGCAAGCCCCATCAGAAACCGCCATGGCGAGCCTGCCGTTTTACACAGCGCACGTGTCATTAACACTGTTGAGGTGGTGGGTTAGCGCACAGGAACAGCCAGACTAGGTCTGGCCCGTCACTCTCACCAGGCTAGGCTGTGCCATGATGAGGGACAGACAGACGGTGTCATCTTGGTGGATCTCTGACCGATGCAACGTCTCCCTAATGGAGCTGATCTATGTGTTATAGTTTGGGGGGGGGTTACAGATGAAGATGTTCTCGTGGCCACTGACTTTTCAACCCAGGGGGTGTGTGCCCCCCCCCAAATGAACTCAATTCCACCCACTGAGCTCCTCTGCAACATCCATAATGTGATCCACTCAACTGTCTGTGTGAGCTCCTAGCTAGCTAAGCTGGAACACTCTTCTGTAGCTGCCGACCATCTAAATGTACTGCAGCCCCGGTCCACGGGCCTTAGCACACGCCGCCGCGGCCCGTGCATGTGGAATGTCTGGGTCTGGGGCAGAACTGATGTTTCCCCTGTGGTTTTGAGGGGGCTCGGGGGTTCGCGTTCACCCTCCCCCCCCCACCCTGTCTAACTCTCTGTGGTCCTGGGCCTGAGAGAGTCTGCCGCAGTTCACCTAATATGGGCATGTGAGGGAACGTTGGAGCATCTCTCCCTCGCCTCATGGCAGAAATAGTTCAGCTTCAAGGGGACGCTGCTCCACATCTACCCTGCTTGTTAAGGGGGCCTTGCTTTCTTGTTTTTCCACACAGGAAATACTTGTTTGTTCTCAGCTATGGAGACAATACTGGCACTTTTCCAAAATGATGGGTATTACTAGTTGTCAATGTGCACGAACAGCAACCTACCTCAGGACACCAATATTAACAACCTCTAGTGGCTATGGGGGAGGAATTACTAACAACTTCCAGCACGATAAGTAGCTAGTCCTAGACCATATCATGCCTTTTATGGAGACACACACAGGGAATCACAGCTTAAATGTGGCATGCACACAGCACAAGCCAACCAAATTATAACCCTAGATGGATGATGTCAAACATTCCAGTCTAGTCAGACAAATTACTAAACATTAGGCTTGCAAGGTTTTTCTTTTTTCTATTTATCTTTGATTAGTTGACAAAAATCAAATTTCTCAATTCATATTTGAGTACACCATTAAGGTTTTACAATTGAAATTATGAAGTAAATGCTTTCACCATTAGAATATCATAACTGCAACAGAGTTTCAAACACAAACCATATAATACTTATTTCTAAAGAGATTCAACAAAAAAAAGGCAACATCTGCATTAAGCTATCCATGCTGCTTAAAAGAAACCATTGTGCCACTGTTGTACCAATACAACAAAAACTTTGGAACATGTCACTGTTTAATAGTTAATGCGAGAGAGTATTTTCATTTCACACACGTAAAACTATTCAGACTGACATTGGGTAATGGCGTAATGCGATTTTGTTCTTTGTCACACTTCATGTACAAAGAAACATTATCCTGTTAGACAATGGCTAGCTAATATATTTGTAAACACCATTCAAGAGTGTGCTTGCTGCTGATGTTAATGTGTGACTGGCAAGAGTTCTTGGACGCATAGCCATCAAGGACTTCCAAAGATAGCCAACACACCTTAATGTTCCACCAGCTGCACAGCTACGGAGCATTTTTGCCATTTCTGCCTTTAGAAGCTGCTCACCAACATTGTTTTTCGCATCAGTGATGTAGAAATTACCTAACATTATTAAAATCAACATTCAGTTAACCCTCCTGTTGTCCTCAGGTTTCAAACCACTATTGTCTTATGCCAGCAGATAGGACCACCAGATTGTGTCTGATTGTGAGGTTCTGTTTAGTGTCAGTGCTGTATGTATTTAACTAGTTATTTATATATTTATTAGATATTTTTTGTTTCACTCACAACTTGTTCTGCCAGCCGTGCACATCATATGTCTGTGTAAACTGTAGAATTAGAAATTGCGCCTTCTATCTGACACAAAGAGGAGGTGCGTTGGGTTAGTTTGACCCGGAGGACAACAGCTGGGTTAATGCACTGGAGGTAAGGCTATGCATGCATTGAGTCTGGCAGACAAACAGCCTAGCATAGCCCTGCTCACCACGTAACAGTTCCGTCATATCAGCATTACAAAACACGAAACCTAAACCAAACTTAAACTGTACAGGCAAAATGCTTAATCATTTCAATGGCTTGATCAACAAATCCCAAGTAACTAGGGTTGGGCACTGAACTCTGTACCTAATAGTATTAAACAAATTATGTTGGTACTACACAGTAAGAATTCACATAACTGGTACCACTAACATTCACAGTTGGTGGTACCACGGTGTCCTCTTATTTCGGAAGTATTGTGGCTTGACAGTACACGTTAGTTTATTTTACAAATAACAGATCAGTGTTCATTTAATTAACGTCTAACTAATTGGGAGTAACCGCCACTGTTTAAATCATTTCTGTTTTTATATTTTTCTAGCCACATAAGAGCAAGGTACACTACTTTGCCCTACAATCAAATAGAGAATAAACAACTGCAGGGTAAAAAGCATTTGCAGTTAATATGAAGGGATTGGTCCTGACAACTCGGAAAACAAAGCTAAGCTTAGCTAGCAATAGTTCCACAAGCATTAACTGGCCGCCTGTGAGATGACAGAGAAAGCTCTTTAGAGAACAGCTCCGCTACAAGCCACCTTTACACAACCATGGGAAACACTGAGGTCAGCAGGGGCCAGTATCCACATGACATGCTGTCAGCACCCTGTTTACTCAATACCTTCATGACTGCGGTATAATCTGTAGGGGAAAGTGGGCAATAGTGTGTACTGTATATACAGTATTTATCAAATTATAATAAATGTGTGCACCTGCACTCCTTGATTGAGTTATAAAGCCCCATGAACATTTCTATGAGATGCTGCTGTGTCGTTTCATGCTTAGCGTGTGGACATTCACAGGCTAATGGGAGATAATGGGTGTCAAAACATACAAAATGAGTGCGTGGGAGTGGCTTCTGTAAATCTATCCACTGTGCCATAGTGGAGGGGAATGGGATGGGCATCCGGAACATAACGTATACATTCCCCTGACTCAAACACACACTCAAGGGCTCTTGTCTGCCTTCTGAAATCTTTAGGTAAACAATCACAGGATCATCACAAGAAACCAAATGGGCTTTCTTTCCTTGTAACAGAGCTGCACAAGGCGGCCATTTTCCGGAGCGGTCTCTGGGCAGATGAAACGGACAATGAGGAGGGCTGACACGTTTTGGAATGACACTACAATGAGAGGAAGATGCACTACGCACGTGCACTGCTTCCTGCCTTTGTCGTGGCACCACAACAAGACTTTAGACATCTGTTCAAGGAGAGGAGGGATTTTAACATTGTGATTCCTCTATTGAAGCACAAAGGTGGATATTTTAAAGCTCTTCATCTGAATACAACACAGGAGTACTACTAAAGCATGAAACCAAAACATCAAGGTTGACTAGCAAAGGTTTTACTACATGAGTAGGTCTAGACTGAAATTGAGGAGTTCCCCTTTAACTGAAGAGCCATAACAAGGGATAACGTTGTTTGTGAGCTGGCCTGTTCATGGGGCTAAGTGAGGGGCATCCGCTGATTCCCCACTACAGCATGTGGAAGCCAGGTCCACTTGCGTGTGTCCAAGGCAGGCTGAGCAGTAATGCATAGGCCCCTCATGTTTAAACACAAGCTCTAATCTCCAGCCTGATCAGCTGCAGTGGGATTGGACACCCGTGTCACATTCCCCCTGGCACACGGCCAGCACAAACACAGGCTAGGTGTGGGCAAAGCCTCTGTGCACTGCATGCAACCCTCTGTCAACCAACCAGATTCCTGCAGAGCGCTTTCCAGGACAACACTGCATGACCGTGTGGCTTTTGTTGATGAAAAATGTGTTATTATTTTTAGCCCGGAGATAAGCGTGCTGCCTTCACGTTCCTAGGTAGGCCTGATAAACTGGCTTAAGGCTTGTGGCTTTTACAGCCAGGCTCCTTTGAACAGTGGCGCAACTTACCGACTCGTCCAGGGCGAAGCGCAGGCAGCCATGTTCGTAGAGCACGAAGAACCTCCGCTGCCATTTCTGTCAGGAAATAAGGGGATGTATGTGATTATGGACCAAGACGCAGTGTGAATAACTACACGCAGTCTAGACATTTTACTTTCTACAAACTAGATAGAAATAAATGCATCCATTTGAGGACTGTCTCATTCCCCCGCCCTTTAAAATAAATCCCAAAAACGTAAAAGGGGACAGTGCCACCCATTATCTCAATGGGTGGCAGTGGGCCATAGCGGTTAGTGAAGTCACATACCACTACAGTACATTTTCATGCTGGAGAACACCACAACAGAACACACATGCCCGTTCTTACCCGAGATCTCTGCATAGGATTGTCAAAGTCGGTTCCCTCCGGGGCCAAGCACAGCCATCCGCCATAAATAGGTTTAGCCTGTAAACGAGTATGAGGGAGGAGGCAAACGAGCCATTCAGGCAATGATTAAAACTGGATGGGAGTGTGTGTGATGGTATAAGTTAGACAGTATTAGCCGCCTTTTGGGGCCCAGATGTTGTGGAGCATTTAGCAACCACACAACACCCATTTGCAACCTATCTTTGTAAACAACCCTGGATGATCGCTCCAGAACCGCCCCAAACACATACACCAGACATGACTGTTAGCAATGACAGAGACACCCAGCATGCCCAAGTCACCTTCTGGTCTTGTTTAGCCACAAACAGCTGGCATCCAATGGAAAACTGAGGGCAAGTTCAAAAGATGTGGAAACATATAAACATTGGAGTCTGTTCCCATAGAGCTTAAGGCAGGGGGGAAGAGGAGGGGGGCATCCTGTTTCAAGTGTTAACCATTAGCTAGCAACTCTCATACCTGCTTCCCCTCCAATAAACACACACACACACACACATGTCCAAAGCCAAGCTGAAGGTCTCACCTGGAACAGATAAGCATCTGAATATTAGTGTGCTATAGGGCCCTGTAGCTGCTCCATGTCACTGCTTGCCTGCCATAAACCTATACGGGAACCGTCAGGACATGCCCAGGCAGCCATGACGTGTGGTCAGGAAGGGAGGTGTGTGGGGAACTGTGTCGTGACCCAGATAAGTCACCTCACTGGACTAGGTTGAATGACAAAATAGTTGCACTCATAATAGGCATGGTGGGAGCTGCATAGGTGGTTGTGGAACCAGGGGGCCAAGGCCACACACAGGCAGGCCTGACATCCTTCTCTCTACCTCTGCAGTGACCCTCACACCCCCACGCCCTGACACCCGCTCAGTTTATTGAAGAAATTAAACTCACAACTTCATGAAATAGGCTACGTAACATGAACATTTTAGACCAAATTCAAAGTTCAGTACCAAACAAAAAACCATTTCAATCGCAAATCAAACGTCTGTCTGAAAAAACGCATTTAGGTATTTTCCCAGTGGTCTCTATAGTGGCCAATAGTTCTATAGGCCCTGCTGGGGCGATGACCTCTGGGTAACTCCACTCTGGTTTCCCAATAGCACACTTCCGTTCAGCAAGCGCTCCCTCTCTCCCTCCCTGTTCCCATCATATCCATGCATTTCTTCCAGTCCCCTCCTACTCTCCTACAACTTTCACTCACTCAAACACACCACTTTCTCTTGGTGTGTGGTGGGGGGACTGCTATCTTAACGGTTAATCTAGCAATTCTTCCACATTTAAGTCCCAAATAACAGCATTTAATTTTAGGCTGTAATTCACTTAGCCTCTGTGGCGTTTTAACAGCATTACCGTCATCTGATGAGCTTAACGCTCTTGTCTGGTTTAGAAAGGGGCGACAGCCCTTTAAAGCCAGTCAGGACAAAGTACAAAGACAGTAGCTTCTTTTAAATGACCTGGGCCAGCAACCTCAAGACACGTGGGTCACCCTGACTGTATTAACCTCAGCTCAGTAATCACATGGTGCTGAGGGCCTGCTACTTTGAGGATATCTGAATCCTTAAAAGGGGGGACTGAGCTGTTGTTGATGAACGGTGAAGTGTAGGGAGCCATACCATAGCATGTATGACCTGCACAGCAAGCCTCTGTGGTTCCACAGACACATGGCGTCATTAAATGATTTGGAGAAAGTGTGGGCTGGGTCAGAAGGGAATTAAAGGGATATGATGTCACATCAATACACCCACCCTACCTCAGGAAGGCATCTAAAGGGTTAACCTGCACTAACTGTACGTAGTGCTACACACAAATGAAAGGAGAGCAGACGTCTGTTTCTGCGCACACATGCACCCATACAAACACACAGGATGAGCGGATGCTGACGTTGCAGCTTGGCTCCCAAAGCTGTGTTCATGGGCCCATCTGGACCTCATCACCTGGGATCAATTACAGGATACAGCAGAGACTAAACTAATGATCTGCAAGAGATAGCCTAAGAAAACACTTACGATAATACCATATTCTTGGTTTTAACAGAGCATTCGTTTACTGCTGCTTTGCTCATGGGCACATGAAACGACCACCAACTATTACTCAATAGAAGCCAACTGTGCTACAACTTGGGAAGCCTTACTTGTAAGTTTTCAGGAGAAAGCATTGGTATTTATACCAGATGTGAAAAACATTCTACACATGGCGTTCTGCATCTTGTATTGATGTATTAAGGGTTGTCACCTGGCACCAAGGCTAAATTCACTAAAAAGGGTGTCCACCATTACTTACTCATGCGTAAACGACCCATCGTTATCTACATTACCCACATTGGTGGCGGTTTGTACAGTTAAGGCAACAGTAACAAAAAATATTTTGCTGTGAGCTACACCTATTACTCACCAGAGCCTGACAAGCTGTTGCATTGCTAAAGAATTATCACCAATTTTGACTGAGTGACGTTTGTCAGGAGGAGCATTCCTGAAAAAAATGCGTGACCTCTTTATTTCTTAATATGCTGCCAGCTTACCAACACACATACACTCAAACGTACTACCAAAAACCCGATTCAAAGGGTCTGGCGATTCCACATACCTGGGTTAAATCCTGGTCTGTCAGGAGATGCAACTCCCGGGGTTTAAAGCAGTTTTGACATTTACTCTTGTTAAAAATGTTTGCCTGAAACTTCCTACAAGGGTTTTCTTTTGCAGTAGACATTGTACACCCCTTCAGTTCAACGTCAAATGGATGTAGTTTCTTCTAAGAAGTTGATCAGCAGTGGTCAATCCCGTTATATGTCGCACCCCAATGTGCGCCAAATGTCCTAGCAAAAATAAAATAAATGAAAACAGGCTATGAACTGAGCATTAGATCCAATGTCATGCTTCTTGCTGATTTAATTGCATCCACGTTGTTTTCCAATGAATGATTATCTGCCATCAAGTCCGTAGTGTCATCCCTCGGTGACCACAGCTGTGCAGTCCATGGCCTGTACCCACAAAGCCGCGTTGTGAGAGAGGTGGCTAAGAACTAGCTAGCTCGCCAATGTCTGTCCAAATCAATAACGCGATAGCGCAAGCCAGAAAAACAACATTTGCGCCCAGTTACCTGCCTCAAGCACAGAGGCAACAGCTTCCACGGAGCAATGGCATACGCCCATCTGAGGCATAAACGCACAAAGAACGTAGCAAGCCACTTTCCCAGCCGTAGCAGAGACTACAGGCGAAGTTGCGCTCCTGCGCTAGCCAGGTTAGCTCTGCTAGCTGGCTCGCAGGCTAGCTAATGAAATCCTCTCCTGCTTCGCCTCTTCAGCTTGAGTTTAAAAGGTTTCCAAACTTAATCTGCCCCCGTGCTTCTACCCCTGCTGGGACCTGGGCGTGCAGAGAAAGCACCTCTTGCCGTTTCACTTGTGCCAACGCGTGTACTCTTGGTATGAGTCCATAACTCTCTCTGTTTGCAGCACCCGTAGGTTTATTTTCCTGCTATTCTCGGGCGAGAGCTCTCCCAATGGATAGAGGACGAGAGATCTCAGATTTGTGGCTGGGATTTCAAGGGATCTCGCGGTAATAGCTCACTATCGCCACCCTCGGTGTGGATCGGAGTACACCGTGAAATAAACTTGGCAAATAATGTAGATTTTACAGATGAAACCCTTGAAACCAAGGATCATATAGCGTGGCGTGTACCCTAGGTAACTAGGTTCTCTATTCTCCTTATGAAGGAATGTTGTTAATTTAATGAGGACAATTAACTTGTAATTTTCTCTAATAATAAACCGTTCAATGTATTTATTTTTTACAGCAGTTAGGCTATTCGACACATTTGAGTTGGTTTGTTTGTTTGTTTCTTTCTTTCTTTCTTGTTATACGTTTATTATTTATTATATGTTACTTTCATTCTTGTTTTTTTTATACTTTAAAATTAAACACATTGGGTTTATGAATAGGCACATTTTCCATGCCATTAAATAAGTTGAATACATTATGGTGAGGCTGTTAGAGTACAGTTATAATAATATAAATCACCAGCCCCCTTACCCACCTTATTCATTCTGGCAACAAGACAGCATGCCTCAGATACTATGCGCCACATACAGTATGTGTAATATTGTCTGACTCAAGCATGGACTATTATAAGCAACAGGTTCCACTGCACAGAAGTGGATGGTCCGGACGCGGAGAGCAGTGTGAATAAGGGAGACAAGGGTGAAGGGCTAATAAGCGGTTACCTAACTATACCCGGAAAACAACAGCCAGCGTCATTGAAGGATTAGCTCTTTGCCCATGCTGTAAGTGAACCAATAATAACGTAGATTACAGGTGTGTGTGTGTGTGTGTGTGTGTTGCACGGCTGCTATCGAACTAACCATCTGACACACACGGAAACAACCAGCTCGGACAGAAGGTGCAGTTGTCTGTGACATACATATGTTATACACATATGTATGATGTTAATTGCTGGTATGCTTCTTGTGTGTTAAGCAGAGCGCGTTGAGGTCATGCAGTGCTTACGAAAGCAAACCTCCCCAGTTGCCCCTCACCCCCGACCCTCTTTGGCTTGGGCGTATCTAATGACAATATCCTGGAGGTGAGATAGTGCAGTGGCTTCTGTGCTGGCAGAATATATTTAGCAGTTCTCCTCAGACACACTTTACATGGCAGGGCCTGTGTGTCTGCAGCATGGTCCGCAGCAGCACGACACATTTAAATGGCCTACGCGCATGTCTAATGTCTGGAACGTGTGTTGTTTCCCAGACACTTTCTTCTGACCTACAGTAAATGCAGTTCTTTATTAATGCCCAGGCAGTTGTTCAGTGAGATCACAGGTAGGCCCAGCATGTCGATGTTCAACCACCCCAGTCACTCGTGGTTGCCCCTGCCCCGTCTCATTCTTTAATCCGCATCAGAAGATGCGGCCGAATGCATATTAAGAAATGAATGTACATCTCTGGGCTGATGTATTATATTATGTTTTCCACCTACAATGTTAGATGTGAAGTTAGTGTTTAGATCTGACATACCATGCTGATACTGTATGCATTTTCTAAACCAACACACATTTGAATGAGCCTATTCCCAACCTCAACAGAGTTTCTAGCAGCTGCTTGTACTGATGCGATCTTCCTTCCAGGCCATGTCTTTCACCTCGGTGATGGTGCTGCCACTGCTCATTGTGGTGGCAGCAGGGATCTACTACATCTACAATGAGGTCATCCACTTCATGTCAAAGTCCTTGGTGCGGAACAAAGTGGTTGTCATCACAGACGCTGTGTCAGGCATGGGGGCTGGTAAATGATGCGAATGCTCTGTATAGATATGACTTACGAAGCTACAGTGGGACATAATCATAATAAACCTCACAGTGACATGCTGGATAGCAGTTTAGTTAAGTTGTGGTACAGGTCTCCTGCGTGTCTGCCTTTTCCCACTCTGTATATTCCCATACAGAGTGTGCACGCCTCCTACACCAGGCGGGTGCCAGACTGATTCTGTGTGGGACGAGCTGGGATAAGCTGGAGTCTCTCTATGACTCGCTGATGAGTGGCGCAGACCCCAGAGAGGTGATTATCTATTAAATAGGTTTTAATTTGATATCTCTAAGCAAATACCTGGTTAGGTACCCTCCAAACCAATGTATGTACTTACTTTCCCTGTTCATTGGATGTTACACCCACATTTTGGCCAGCTGTCCTAAAGTGAAATAAACCTGGTGCTATGGCCAAGACAACATATACAACATATTTTCATCTTCTTTGACCTAAGCACAGTGAATAGCAGGACCCTTTTACTCTCCAAACTCCTTTCTGTCTGGTGAGAGAGAACGCAGAGGCAGCAGTTAGGGATCATGATCATGACAGTCCTGCGCTATATCTCCCGTGTCACAGATCAGGCCTTCCTCCTTGGATCACACACAATGACCGGATATCCCCTCTGACAGTCTACTGTCCTCGCAGAATCTCACACAAGCCACAGCAGATGCGTGTACCTGGAAAAAATAATAAGATAACTAGCTGTTGGAGCCAGTGAGCTCACAGCAGACTATGTTTCGTTATAGAGCTGAATGCGTGACAGATTCCATTGTATGGACCGATGTGCAGTATCCACATATGTCATGAGTCCTGTGTCTTCCTAGACATTTGCTCCCAAGCTGGTCATCCTGGACTTCAGCGACACAGACAGCATGCCGGATGTGCTGCAGGAGGTGCTCCAGTGTTACAGCTACGTGGACGTGCTGGTCTGCAACAGCAGCATGAAGCTGAAGGCAGCGGTGCAGAGCATCTCATTTGAGGTGGACAGGAACATCATGGACGTGAACTACTTTGGCCCCAGCGACCTGGCACGAGGTCTGGTCTGGGCATCACCAACAGTGCCCTTGTGTGTGTTGGGTGGACTGACGTAGCTAACTGTTGTAAATCTACTACTGTGACAGGTGTCCTTCCAACAATGATCTCAAGAAGGTCCGGGCACATTATACTAGTCAACAGCATCCATGGGAAACTGGCTGTACCTTTCCGAAGTTCCTGTGAGTCTTATTCTGTCACTGGCGAGAATAATTATTTCTAAACAAAAGTAATGTTGGAGAGTACAGTATGGTCTCTCCTTGCCATTAGTACTTCTATATGTTAGAGTTCACCAGCTGAATTCCAAACATGAACTTCCTGTTCTCAAAGTGTGTTGTAATAGAGACAAAGGCATTCCAGCGGCGAGACAGATAACAATTAGTCGCAGTATCATCTCACCAATGTATGGAATGGAACGTATTTATGAGTGAGTCACAGCTCCTCCTCCTCCTCTGTGTGTGTGTGTGTGTGTGTGTGCGTTGTGTTGTCTCTATAGATGCAGCATCCAAGCATGCAGCCCAGGCCTTCTTTGACTGCCTGCGGGCTGAAGTGGAGGAGTATGGGATAGTTGTCAGCACCATTAGTCACACCTTCATCAGTGGCTCTGAGCCTCCTGCTCCTTCCTCCAACCAACCTGCCCCGCCCACTGACCAACCTGCCATGCCCACCAACCAACCTGCCCCGCCCACTGACCAACCTGCCCCGCCCACTGACCAACCTGCCATGCCCACCAACCAACCTGCTCCTAAACCATTCACCTTGGCTGCATTTAAGTTAATGGCCATGAATGGTACGCTCTGTGAATTAATACACTAAACACTTTAACACTGTAACATTGTAAGATTGTTACAGTAACACTGACCGTCAGTGTTACACTTGGTTACAATCTATGGTTTCTGTAGCGCCTAGCAGTGGCTTGTAGTCATCACAGGCCAAAACAATGAAGTAGGCCTACTTATTTTAACAGCATAAAATAAAGCATAAAACATACACACAGAAATGAACAATATAGAACAAATGTATGGGCATTTTACATGTAGACCATACAAGTAGATTAAAAATAGCTTCTCAACATCCACTTGGATGGCAGGATCCCTACTCTGAAAGCCACTAGTGTCTATAGTTTGTTTCTGCAGTACTGTATATTGGGAAGAGTATGTGGGCTATACTCTGTAGTATCTGCAACTAGCCACTGTATGCTACCACCTACTGGCTGCTAATTGATACTGCTATTAATTAACATTCCATACAGGTAGTGTGTTCAACAGTTGAAATGATAGAAAGGAACCTGTAGTATAGTCTTTGTTTTCACTTGCACAAATACTGTGTTTATTTAGTACTTTAATACCTTAAATGAATAACTTATGTACCTATACCTATGTCTACAGTCTATGTAAATATTATAAATTCATTCTACAACATGTGTTCTGTATGTTTCATCTTCCCCAGCTATTGCTGACATGTTGACCCATGGCGTGAGCTCGTCGGTCTTGGCCAATGAAATCGTTCAAACGGTGAACAGGAAAAGGAAGGAGGTGTTGCTGGCCCACCCCATCCCCAGGGTGGCTCTCTACCTCCGCTCGCTCTTCCCCCCCTTCCTCTTCGCAGTGCTGGCTGCCGGAGTGAAGGACTCCGTTCTGGCTGAGCAGCTGCAGTAGCACAACCACACAAACAGAAAGTAAAAGAAAGTGTGAGAGAAGAAATAAACAACTGTAAAGGTATGGCCATTCACACAAATTGATTGCTCAAGGCAATACTTAGACTGTATACAGTATAACAGAGGTGTCAAGCCCTAGAGAGATTTCAACCTCACCTTTCACTGTGGGCTTCTGGGAGTAGGCCTATGATTCATTCAGACAGCAACAGGCCAAGATCCTGTTTGTAGGTGAAGCAGAGCCCATAGCTAACGCTAAGCTAAGCACACCCTCAGCCAGCATAATGTGTGAAAATTATCTTGTTTTGTTTATGTTATAATAGGAACTATTTTGTGAAACTTTGATATGGATATATATGAAATGTATAATGTTTCTCTCAGAAAGATTATTGTAATTTATAAGATTTCCTCTAGATGGCGGCTGCACGTTATTATTTGCATTAAGAGCTTTGGTAACACTTGTGAACTAATTCTTAAAGTCTGGCAATCAATTTTGGAATTTTGGAATTTTCTTATAAAGTAGCCTAATAACTGTTTGTTGAATGTATAATAAAAACAACATCATAAAAACATAGATAGTATTTAATATGCCTCTGACACTGAAATACATGCCTACAGGCTACAAAAATACAAAGTTTGTGTAATGGAATTAGCGTATATAGCCATGAAGATGGCATTGACTAGATGAACTACTAAGCATCCTTTTGGTATTTTTAAAGCATAGCATGGCCTAATGGACATTACATTATGAGGTTACGGTGGAAAAAGGAGTAAATACACATATCTTTTCTTTATGTGTGTGTGTGTGTGTATGCACACAATGGTTGATTGAGTGACACCAGACAGAAGATGGGGGGTGATGAGAGAGAGAAAGAGAGAGAGTACGCTGGCCTGTGGTCCAGCTGGTGTGCGTGCACACTTCTCCTCGAGGTCACTTTCCCCTGGGGAGCTCATGTCTTTTGTCTCCCTGACAACTGGACAAGAATCTTCCTCCAACACTCAAATTTAAATGAATAAATGCAACTCCCTGACATGTCCACGTGTTAAACAGGGAGGGCTGCATACAGCTCTCAGCTGCAGCCGCCAAATTGGACATTTCCATATGTCACACAGAGGACATGTATGTTTCATTTCGTGTGATCAAGGCTTGGCGCAGTGAGAATAATGATTTAAAGATAGGTGGGTACACATGTTGTATTGTCCTGACTAAAATATCAGCTGTATTTCTCAGTCAAATAATGCAGATATATGCAGTGAAATCTTAAAATGATCTCTGCGCTCTGCTCTAATGGCTTCTGCAGTCATTAGTCATTGCCTGGTGGATGGGTCCTATACTTTGATAAGGGCCAAAACACAGACGAGGTGATTGTCCTTAAGCGATATTCCAAGTGACATATACTGAGTGCCATGCATAAGTTATATCAGAATCCCCTGGTAGCGACAGCTCATCCTTAGAAATCATCTTTCCGTGAGGGAGGTGATCATCCGTATCAATATTTAAGGCTCCAATTATTGACACTAACCTGATTTATGGAGGTTATACAGAGGCCAAAGTAATGATTTCCTTAGTATTAACCTGCACACACACCAGAGCGATAAGCCTCAGTATAAAGTATTGATTCATAGTAGTTACTGCCCCAGTGAGTATTACACTAATGTCTTTGCAGCGCAGCTTTATTTGAACATTTATTTCACGCTGTTGCCATGGATATTTTTGTAAAGAGCAAACATTTTAATCAGAATACTTTTTTACATCTTGCCGAGTATGCTGTTTGACAGTATAAAAGTGACAACAATTTACTAGACAAAAAGCAGTACTATTACCATACTTTCTTAGTATAATAGTATAATATAATCGTATTTAGGAATGATAAAGAGTATTTTTTTAAACAATGTTTTTCATTCATATCGCATTGGTAACTTTTTTTAATCACATTTAAAATATGTTTACAATAATATATGAAAATGATGTAAAACTGCATTTTCAAAAATAATTTATTCAAACACGCATAACAGCACACACTCATTACATTATGATTTATTTACTGTATATGGGCAGCCCATAGCTTCCAACCCAAGTCCTAGATGGCATTAAGTTTCTCTTTGAGATGATAGTCTTGGTATCATGTGTCTTCTTGAGATGGAATTCCTAATCACACAAATCATTTAAATCCCTCTTTGCATTCTTCTTACATTTCTTTTCATGAAATAATATTGTAATAATCTCAATTCAACATAACATTCATGATAACAGAAATATAAGCACAAATATGGTGGAAGTTTTACAGTGTCCCAAAAGCCAGTGGAAGAAGCAAGAAGACCTGATGTCAGATGCACTGATAATAAAGTTGACATTGTCACTATTGGAGTGTCATTGTGCTCTTTGTTCACCCGCCTATTGTCAGAGCACTAACCGTGTAACGGTGTCAGAACTTCTATTGATTTGAGCTTGTCTAATTGGAGATGTTAATAAAGTTTGAGTCTCTGTATTGATCGTCTGCCTATTATCAATCCATAGCAGCTCAATGGTCATTGTCATTTGCATGGATCTCCTTGTAAATAGTCTGCCATGTCTCGTGGTGTTAATGTGCACCCATGAAAATCTATTTTTCTTCCATAAAGTTAGAGATTATGACTGCTGACTAAACACTAAAGCAAGAGCGTCAAAGGTTAGATACTTGAACAGCAGATACATTTCTCACTCACAATTTCAAGAAGACACAACATTTAATGTGACTGTAATGCGATAACACTGTCTGTGTGTCTCAGTCAAGTTGCTAACCTTTGGCGTGTTGGGTTCTGAAGAGCCCTCCCTATTTGTGCATATTATATGAGAGCTATGGGACTGCAAATGCAACAATATTGACAATATTGACACTGTGCAATTAGAGTGGGGTCGTTAGGAGTGCTGCTAGTTTCTAGGGAAAGAAAACCAAACCAGGAGCTCATCCCTGGAATTCTGCCTGGCCTGGAGTGCACACACACACACACACACACACAAGCTCAAGCACTCAGTTCCGACACCCTGCACACCCCCCCCCCCCCCCCCCCCCCCCCCCCCCCCCCCCCCCCCACCCCCCCCCCCCCCCCCCCCCCCCCACCCACCACACTCCTTATCCAAATGAAAGGGGGTGGTGATGGGGGGGTGTTGGTGTAGCTGCTAATGAAACAGAAGGGGCACTGGGAGATGTGGGGACTCATAAAGCCTGGCATCGCTGGAGCCTTTACACAGTAATTACCCGCCCTAGCACAGGGGAAGGTGCCTTGACCCCCAGCTCAGCTCTCACATCTCCGCCCCCCCCCCCCGGCCACAATACAGGGCCCCTGAGAGGCTTGAAGTGTGGAGGGAGCCTTTCACATGTGATTGTGTTTCCCTGGCCGTGGCGCGTCAATAGAACCAATCCCAAGCGGAGAAGCTTTAGGTGCCTCCAGTGCACAGTGACCCAGGAGGTTGTATGTGTGATACGGCATCTATTGACTCCAGCAGCAGCATATTGGAGTGACCCTGGAGTGGCCTGTAGTGACCTTTTTTAAGATGGATTCTAAGAGAAGACTCACACATGCACACACTTTCATGTGCTGCTCCCACACTCAAACACATGCAGAAGTGGTCGGCATCACATGTTCTCCTTAAAGTGTTTGGACCGCGACTCCCAGTCGACGCTGTTCATTGGCTGAGCCTCTCTCAGCTCCCTGTTGGCACAGCCTGCTAGCAGATCACTGGTGTCAGCGGAGTGCTTGAGACGGCAACAGTACTTCAGCAAGTACACAGGATCTGCCAATACTGTGCATCGCTGAGACATAGTACTTAATATTACAATTAGCTCATTTTAATGTTTATTAATTGCTTCGTTTTCACCCCATAGCACGAGATAAACATACCCGCTAGACATAAGTGGACAGGTAAAGGTGGGTTAAAGGATAAATTGGAAGGATAAGAAAGAGGGAAGGCATATAAAGGACAGAAGCATGTCTGTTTGGGTTGTGTTGTGTGTGTTGTGTGTGCTCAAGGCTGACAGTGTCTTTCTTTAACTGCATTAAAGAGCAGAGTGTTGTATTGGTGTGTGAGTAAGTGTGTGTATTACTACTATGTCTGTCCTAACATGTCCAGTAACAGGATTCTGCCTTCTGATTGGCTGATGGGGTCCTGTGGCTCCGCTGAATATTGGGGATGTGTCCCCCCCAATAAGAATTATTATTACAGCTTTGATATGAGCGGTCGAGCGTGGGCGCTGGGCTGTCAGACAGAAGCATGGGAACAATGGTCCTGAACACAGGCAAGATTTCAATGATTTCACAAAGAGTGACAACACCACTGAGCGGTCGGAACAGAATCTTCAAGCAGAGGGTTGATGAACTGGAGATGATCAGGTGTGCTCAGTCAGGTGCTACAGCAGATAAGCCACGCCTGCTGCAGACACACAGATCACACAGGGAGGAGGAGACCAGGGAAGACACACAGGGAGAAGCTGGAGGAACAGCCAAAGCTGGCCAAAAACAAAAGCCTGTCCATGCAAGATATTGGCAAATAAAAAAAACACCAGTCAAGTGTTGTCCATGTGGCATGGCTTTGCAAAATGGAGTGATAGCCTTACATGACTTACATGTAGTTGGACATTCACAAACCAATGGCAGTGCAAGCCATGCAAGGACCATCTGACCACTGGGAGCAATTGGGGTTAGACATCTTGCCCAAGGATGCTTGCAGGTAGGCTGGCTCCAGGGCTTGAACCCACAACCTTCTGGCTGGGAGTCAAACACTAGATCAACCTACACCCAAATGGAAGCACAAATCTGTGTGACACTTTTCCCCAGACTTTCTCAGTGTCCTTTACCAAAGTAGTTTATTGTATTGGCCTGTCTGACATATAGCATTTTCTTTGGAACTCTGCCTAGAAGGCATCCTGGAATCATCTCTTCACACTGGTGAACCAGGGCCTCCCACTCCTCTTTCTATTGGTTAGAACCAGCCTGCGCTACCATCTTCAGTTTTTCTTGTTTCCTGTCTTGTTTCAGAAGAAAGTTTTTTAGTTCTGGTCACT
>JAODUG010010951.1:0-2500 GCA_027564795.1 Aphredoderus sayanus | reverse complement strand
GTGGGCCAGTTGTTACTGTACTGCCTGTGTAGTGAGCTTATGTACATATTTTTCGGTCTGCCTGGCATATGTGTAACCATTCATTGTGTGTGTCTGTGTGTGTGTGTGAGTGAGCAAGAGAGAGAGAGAGCCATACAATAATGCATACAATATGTGTTTGTACATGTGACTGTTTTTCTGCTTGAATGTAATAATATATTTTGTTGACAGAGAATGGCGTGAAAAAATGGCAGTGTGCCCCTGGTCTCATTGTAAAAGTTGAATCAATACTGAATCCGGGTGTTCATGCTTCACATGGCTGCAAACGGATCGATTCAGAAAAGCAGTGCGACCGAGACAAAGCTATTTCACAATTACAATTCATTATTATTCCATCAGGGTGCATATAGAGAACCATTACCATTGGTACAGACAGTTGCTTAGCAGCTACAGGCTGTGTTCACCAAATAAATGTGAAAACAGTTGATCTTTCATCTTTTTCCAGTGTCCTGTGTATTCGGTCCCAGCCTTAACTTTAAATGATTCATGCCCTTCCCTGAAAGCCCCACACACCCCCAACCCCCCATTATATAATCTTGTAACTGAAAGAGGTTGGAGGCCAGCCTCCACACCGCTGATTAGCTTAACTAGGTTGCGTTGGGGAGATGTATCCACACTGATAGCCAAGCTGGCACCAGCAGCCGGGCATTAAGGACTATTAAGGTCAGCCTAAGATAGCTCATTAACCCCACAGCTTGTTCTTCAGCATCCTGGAAGATCTGGATCAGGAGAGCAAACCTCACTGGTTCTGAGAAAGGCTTCTGGGGTGAAACACATTGCATGGTACATTTGTTAGAACAGAAACAATGAGCAATATGAGATGAGCAGGACTATTGTGTTTCAGATTGAACGATCGTTACAGTGTTTAAATGCAAAGTGAGCATTGTTCACTCTTAACTGCAGGTTAATGTCACTCCGTCAGGTTAGTGGTCCTCAATGCAGGGATCAAGACCCCTGTGGGGTCACAATGTGATTTTTAGAGGGCCACAATTCTCGGGATTTATAAATAATGATTCTGTTGTGATTTTCTGTTATCATCTTTACAGTAATTGAATGTGCAAATACAGTACAGTGAGTGAGCCTACTATGCCTACATACAGTATGCTGTCAAATAGAAGTTGTTCATAGCTCAAAGGCTTCTCTTGTGTGTGTGTGTGTGTGTGTGTGTGTGGCCAAGACAATACAATTACTGAAGGTTTAAAAAGCAAACAAATGAAAGATTGCTGTCGTTTGACACAGCTGAGTCGATGGAGAGAGCGTGACCTGTATTTCTCCATAACCTCATTATGGCTGAGATATGAATGGCTCCGAGACACACAGCACACTCATTAAAACCAAAGCCAGGTCCACATTCTACCACCTGAGGGAGGTCACACAATGCATGATGACAAATGAACGCACACACACGCACACACACACAACATAAAGACCAGAGGACTAAGTAAAGGTGTAGCACAGACCAGTCTCACACACTGTTAGCAGAGTGTGTCTGAGCCATTTAGATACAATGTTAAACAGCATTACACCGTGTCCTGTTCAGCTCCACACACACCTCTAGCTCTGCTCTATGTCTCATATAGGGAGACGGGGTGGTTAGCAAATGCCCCACACCTGCTCCCACTCCCTGGGAGTCCTGTGAAGCACGCCCCCAACACGACAGAGCTAACAGGCACACCTCCACAAACGGCTTATCCCTTCTTGGACGGTTGGCTCTGATCAGCCATGGACCTGTCATCCTCTTTCACCCTATGGGTCATACACACACGCACACACACACACTTGGCCTCTGTGTAGCAGGGTGACAGGTGGAGAAGGTGATGGGGGACCAATAGCCAGAGACCACCCCCCACCCATTGCCCTCTGCGCTGGGGTGTGGCTTTGGCAAGACCCAGTGACTTACTGGCCTCACATCAAGGGACACACACACACACACACACACACACACACATACACACACAGGATGATCTTCATCTTGTGTGTGTGTGTCTTCTAAATAAGCCTTATCCAGCATAAGTCATCTGATATGCAGACAATATTATTGAGTTTAAGCAGCACGCGCAGCATATTTTCAGAACATTATCTTTTTCCAAATAAATGCAGTATCATGCATCTTGTTGTGTTCAAATGTGCCACATAGCTGTTGTGAAGCCTATTGCCTGTCAGTTGCATCACATGCAGCAAAGAGTGATCATCTTTGCAGTAATATTTACAACACAAGTATACAGACGTAGTCACTGACAGATCCCCCAAGAGTCACATGACCTGGGATGGGTCCTTAAGCTTGGAATGGATGGTGAGGTCAGTGTTTCGATAGGCTCTTAGTGTGATTGGCCTGCAGGTAGGAGGCTCTCGCCAGCTGGGTGACGTATGGCTGCAATTTAGCCTTGATTACAGACACCATTACTTTATTTCTCATTGGCATGTCACTCTGGGGGAGGGGGGGGGGGGGGTGGAGAACCTT
>JAODUG010010941.1:0-25410 GCA_027564795.1 Aphredoderus sayanus | reverse complement strand
TGTGTGTGTGTGTGTGTGTGTTTGTGTGTGTGTGTGTGTGTGTGTGTGTGTGTGTGTGTGTGTGCGTGTGTGTGTGTATGTGTGTGTTTAGGTGTGTGTGTGTGTGTGTGTGTGTGTGTGTTTCAATGCCTCATAAAGGCCACTGAGGCTGGACAGGCTCACTCAGAGTCAGAAGACAGAATATACACTACATGCTCCAAAAGGACAGAATTTTTACTTTGTGCTGAGGGGCGTTCCACTTTTCCTGCTCTCTATGTCGTAAAACAGCCCCAATACCAAGATGAAATATAATACACCTTAAATATACTAAATTCTCACAAATGATAGAGGCATAAAGGAGGTTAGTATTGCAATATCTCTTGCGGCTGGTGTAAAGATTGAATCGTTTTCAGGCCTTTTCTGAAATGACAGTCAATGTATCAGCCAAGGGTGTTCTGGAAAATAAAGCCCATTCTTCAGTTGGTCATCCTAGACTGCTAGCAGGAGCTGCTAATTCCAACCATCATATTGTATTGGCGCGCTCTCACTCTGTCTCCTGTAGGAAGACGCTCGTGTCATAAATAGGGATCCGAGAAGACGCCCGCAGAGGGCACGCTGAAATTAAACGGTGGAAATTGGAACGCCCTGGCCTGTGGTCTGCCCACCCTCTGCGGGGGCCCCCGGCCTGGGATTCATCTTGTCACGCCGTTTCCTCCACTGTAGTGAAATGGAAGAGGTGTCCCTGGGTACCCCCCCCCCCCCCTCCCGCCCCCCGCTGTATGTAAATCACACTGACACCCCTCTCCAGGGACCTGCCCTCTTGTGTGTTACGAGTCGTCATTTCCCTCCTCTCATAAATCACATTGACATGCTGCTCCGCCTGCTCCCCGCTGGCCTCTCAAGTGCAGCGCTTTCTTGGCTTAGCGTGGACATTAATTGGATTCTGTGTCTCTATTTAACATGGATTATAAACTAATATTGTTTGCGTGTATGCGTGCGCGCGCATGGGTGTGTGTGTGTGTGTGTGTGTGTGTGTGTGTGTATAACTGGGAGTACTGAGGATTATCCGCTGCCTAATATAAATTTTAATTTGCCCATTTAGCTTCTTTTTCAATCGATGACCCTCTACTCTCCCCAAATCCAATAATTTGCTGAGGGGTGCAAAAATCAATGATGTACCACCTGCTTATCAAACAAATCACTGTGTAGCAAATTGTTGCTGTGTGTTTCTCTTAGGATGGCATTTTACAGTTGGTTATTGCAGTGAAAGCCTCCAGACATTAGGTTCATTTTTTTACTCCAGAGATGTTGGCTTTGTTATGAATTCACTGAGAGCTTTTGAAATTCATTCAGTGGCAGCGTTCTGAGATTCATGCCTTTGCTTCTTGATGGCTTCCTGGCTTCCTAATGCTGCCTTTGTTGCCCCACAGGAAGCAGAGTGGCACTGTGATGAGTTCACCAAGGGAGCCTGCTTTAGTCGTGGAAAGTCTGAGGTAAGATTTATGTCACCAGTCATCATTCACAATGAAGTTTCAGTAATGCCATTTAAGATACAGTAAAGGGTTAAAGGGGGTGAAAACATTTCTGCATTGACATTTCACAGTTCACCGGAGCACTTTGCTAACTTTAATAGCATTGTTCAAAAGAATCAACAGGCATCCCCTGACATTAAAGGCCCCCTATGTTTTTACACTCCTGCTACCTATTGTTTTACAGTGACGTGAAATATTAGATAATATAGTTTCTAATGCTTCTATTGTTATGTGACACTGGAAGTTTGAACAGAAAGCACATTAAAAAGACATTTGAAAGTCGTATTATCCACTGCATTATTTAACTAATTTGTTTTTTTCCTGTGAAGTAAAATAATCACAGTAAATCCTAGCTGTAAAGGAACACACTTGCATTTTGAATTAAAATAAATATCAGAGCCATGCCACCACTTTTAAACACTTCACATAGGGACTTCCTATTGTTTATATTTTTGTGTACACTGTGTTTATATTCCTGGGTAGCTCCTGCTTAGCCTTGCCAACCAAACCAATGGTGGAAGGCTGAACATGACCTATCGGTGCCCAGCTCTCCATCCGTGTGTGTGTGTGTGTGTGTGTGTGTCATGCTCCCCCCCCCCCGTGCCTGAGCTTGGACTGCTATGTATTTATCTCCCTTTGAACGGTGGTTTGAACACCACATAAAGATGTGCTCAGGCTGGTGAGCACATGGTAACTGGGAATTACAGACCAAAGCCACCTCAGTCCTTGAGAGTTGCTCTTGTCTTGCAGAGCAGAATTGTTTTTGTAGCTGTGTTCCTGAGGCATAGCTCCTGTGATGTACACCAAGTATAGCATTAAAAGGCGTCATCTTCCACAGCTGACAGGGCTTCCGATGGTTTATAACTTAGCTCAGCGGATATATACCCTCACTTAGTTATTTCACAGATACCGTGCTTTTGTGTTTTTGTGTTTGCTGTATTTTTTAGAATACACCACCCGCTCTTCTCCTGCATGTTTGATTTATGCCATGCAAGAGAAAGAGAGCTAAATTGACTTGACAGGACCAAGTTGATTGCTGCCTCTGTTGTTTGACAATGCGGTAGCCATGCAGAACCACCTCTGTATTACTGTACAGACGTGGACCATTTGTCAGGAAGCGTTCATAAACAAGTCAAGGCTGTAGGGCTTAGCAAATATTAAATCTGCCATTATTTACCAAAGAAACAAACTGCTGAAAAACAATTGGATTACACCTCCGCTCATGTACGTGCTGTAAAATGCATACTGTGCACACACACACACACACACATGCACGCACACACACACAGAGACAGACACACGTGGAGACTCATACAAATTAACACTGGGAAAGGAATCCTTTTGTATGCCAACTTTCATCTTGATCTGGGAGCCGTGCCCCTCCATCGGAGAACCGCTTCAGATGTGGTGCCCTGCGCCACTCCTAAATCAAGCTGTGGGCGCCCCAAGATGGCTCAGACAAAAGCTGATGTACAGGGTCTTAAATCTGAAGAGCCCCCATTCCCCACACCAACACATGGCCCCTTTCAGGCGGTGGGGACCTTATGAGTGGTTTATTAACCTAGGCTAGTATGAAAAACAAACTTACTGCTGCTACATTGCTTCTGACAACTAATGTTATGCTTGGTTTTGGTTTTGCTCACTTAAGTCCTCTGTAGTCTTTTGGAAAGAGCTAGTTTTACGCTGCTGTTGAGCACATCAACACGTCACCAAGTCAATGAAATGCCATTCGTGTTGAACTTTACTCCTTGCGGTTTAAAGTTTAAATTATGGTGAGACATAATTCAAAGAGCTCTACATCTGATTAAGTGATGATTGCTGGCCAAAATGTTACCCTTTCATTTTTCATTTTCACATTCAAAAGTCAAGGCAGTTCTCAAAAAGCAAATTTGAGTGGTGGGCTGATATACTGGGTGGATTTATCTTCCTCTGAGTTTTTCTTCTCTCCCGTCAACCTCCTGCTCTCTATGTATTCCCTGTTGGAGTAGGATGTGACATGGCTAAATGCTGCCAGCATTAGCCTTGATTTGGTGCTATCGGGCTCAGCCACGATCTGTACTCCTTGCAGCTGTTTTTCTCATTTGCAGGCGTTTCGTTTTAATTCCATTTAGTGTTTCTGGCCTCTCTATGACTGGACCACAGTCCTCATCCCAACTTGGTGTGTGTGTGTGTGTGTGTGTGTTCACAGGAGGAGTGTCAAAACTACATCAGAGTGCTGCTGGTGAATGGAAACAGGCTGTTTACGTGTGGAACCAATGCCTTCACCCCAATCTGCACCAACAGAACGGTAGGAACCAGTAACTGTTTGTTGTCCTTGACTCTGTCCCTCATAAATAATAAGATGTTTGGGTCTTTATACTGTACGACATCAGGCTCTTCATGCTAATCCACTAAAGTAATCTTAGTAGTGTCAATAAATTAAAACACCCTATGGACATTGTTGCATTAAAGGATCAATAGCTGAGTTTGGATTGTAGGGTTGTCACTACATTGCAAAACATTATTAAAGTACTAAAGAGTACTAAATGTACTGTATATTCTATTTTATTTCTTGTCTCTGTTTGTTTTGTTTTTATATACTTCGCTATGTCACATTTTATCTGGCAGCTTAAGGCCAGACACTACAGGTGAATAGGGTAAACATCTTAACTACTAGATATCACCATGAAACTTCCTCAGTTTATTACATATATTAAATATTTTGTATTACAAGTTTTTTTAAATTGTATTTTTAAATACGCAAATAAGATATTATCTCATTAAATATGCGCACATTTGCATACATTTCCAAAACAGAAATCTGAACATTGGATAAAGCCAGGTTCAAACTTCTTATTTTAATTTATTGACATATAACAGCCAAATAGAATTTGGATATCTCTTTCCATCACTCCATAAATCATAAAATACTGTCAACAGCTATAAAAACACACTTTTTAAAAGGATTTTAGCAACAAAATGTTATATAAATCAGGCTATGAATATTAATATCAACATACCCTTCTATTTAAACCTTCAGAACATATATAGGAATGAAACTGGTAAGTTTGATGTATGGAAGTGATACCAAAGTGGAGATTTCTGGCTCAGAGTACCTACTCATAAAAATACTTTAAAGACATATTGTAAATTTAAAAAATTTTTTACAGACACAGTATCTAATACATTCAGAAGTAACAACAGTAATGAACATCTAAAAACACATAACATAATTAATAACTGAATAATTAACAACATGTTTTTATCTGAACAGAAACATCCAGTTATACATGTGCGAGCGCACACGCTTCTAGCCTAGTTTATTGCATGTCCTTCCTGCATAATATTACAAGTGCAAGTGCAAGTGACAACTGTTGTCGTATATATTCGTGAAGGTTTTTGATACTTATTTTGTGCGCGGCGGAAAGCTAAACCAGGAAGTGTCAGAGCACATCACGTGATGCATCTGAATGAATCACGTTCTCAGAAATCGGCCCTAGCCAATTACATTTCGTATTTAAGTGTAATGCACCATTCATTCTTTCACAGTTGGTTGCTGATACAAAGGAAATTATATTTGGATCCGATGGACTTATACAGGAGAACAAGACCTTTACAACGGTATCTGTGATAACATAGTGCAGAAAACGGTTGCGGTACTATATGTTGCGGAAAAGTGACAACTTTTGATGGATTTTAGGAGAAATCTACAGACACAAATAGACAAAGTGTAGTAAAATAAACATCTAAATATGCATATTGGATGTTTTCTTTACAATAGTCTGAAAGGCCGTGTCTCACCTTGAAAGGATGTGTCCTCGCTTAATGTGTGATTTCGAGCAGTTTCTTGACATAAAGTGAACACACCAAACGCCTTACTGTGTTTTTACTAATCAATCAGCTTGTAGCTCTCATTGCAGCTGCCATTTAGGTTTCATTAGACACATCTACAGCCATTTATCTGGACATCTGAGGTTTCAGTTTACTTCTGTTATCCACTCCAGTATGTGACAGCTGCCATTGTAGAGAAGACAAACAAAATCATATTTTAAATGTCACTGTATCCTTCTTATCTGAAGACCGAGCACAGTTTGTAAAATCTCCTTCTCCACCGCCAGAGGTTTTCAAAAGAGGATGATGTTGAACTTCACTTTTGCGTTGACATTTGTCTCTCTCCAAATCTCACTGCATTCAAAGGTCACAGGCTCATAACAACTGTTTACCGCTGTGAAAATACATATAGCTGAAATGTCATAACGTTATTATAGCTGTATTTTAGCACACACTGTCGTATTTACCCCGCACGCATATTTTAATGTGAACGATTTGGTCGGGCACGGCAACTGCCCTGGAATTATTCTCTGACAGATTTACTATCAGCTGAGATGGATGTGCAGAAAGGGATGCAGATATTCTATTAGCTGCATAAACACTGCCTTTATAGTTCTGCAGATACACTTATATTTGGGCTGTTTTTAACCACACTGCCAATCAGAATAATAATTAGGCTGGTGTGGATACTGGTTAGGCTCTGAGCATTCTGTGACAATAATATGATGATGATTAAGGATGGTACAGTGATGATATAAAGTATAATCATGTTAGTAATTGTAATGATTAGGCATACCTATACCCTGAGGATGAATCAGTAAGACTGCCATTGCATGTGAACTTTATTACACATGGTGCGCTAAATGTCTTATGGATGAATAGACGATGCTTGGTTTGACTTCCTGCCTGACCACATGCCCTTCTTGTGGTCAAGCGTAAATCTATTTAAATAATAGATGGGTTTTCTTTTTCTCTCACTTTATGAAGTTAGCAATGAAAGATGCATCACTTACTCTGCATTTAAGGTAGTGCAAGTTTTATCAAAGGTAAAGTTTATGTTATGGAAAAGGCTCAGAGCTGTCAGTGCAGTTAGGTATACTGGGGGCATGATGGATATTTATTCCTTATTATGGCTTTTTTTCCCCCGTATGAATATAGAATTGGTGTTTCATTACACAGGTCAATGAACAATGGAACACAATATCAAAATATAAATAATTCAATATACTTTTTACATATAAAGGATGAGGAACAAAACATAACAAGACAAACAAGACCTTCTTCAGTATTTCATAGGATTGATGCGCTGTTTGACAGACTGTGAATTTATTGAAGTCCTGTCCAACAAACAGATCTGAAATTGCTTCTTAACATAGAGCTGTTTCACCACACTACCCTTTCTAGTGTGGTGAAATTCTCTCAATTGACGTTCACTCAATGGTCCCCGCGGTAGCAGGACTAATATCACCCGGTTGCCTTTGAGCAGGCTTTGTCTAGCTGTGTGCTGTCACACTATGAGAGGCATTCAGGTTCAAAGTCTCTTTCCAGCATCCTCCCAATAGCCCAGCTGCAAGACTGCAACATAGAGATCACTTTCAGACCCGTGCCTTAATATGCATGATGGCTACAGTCTAGTCTCTCTATCTATTTATTCTCTGTAGCACTTCTCTTCTTTTTAAAAAGCTCCTATTGACCCCAAAACAGCTAGCCATCGTCTTCAATAGCCGCCTTTCATCTCAGCACAGCAAAGCACAGACAGGGCGCCTCTGTTTTGGTCGGGTTGGTTGGAACGGAACCCTTGATCCGAATCAAGCTGCTACGGGAAATGCGGCGGGAAAAAAAAAAAACCTGCTCCGCTTTCCAAGCGCGTTCACAGGATGGAACATCCTGGGAGGAAGCACCGTCTGGCTTTTTTTCCACCAAGACTGAAGTGTGTCAGGCTTGGTTTAGATTTATACAGGATGAGGCTGTTGCTGTCACAAAAAAAGGCTATGATACTACAGACACCTGCAACACCAACTGGAAACACCTCCGGCACTACTGTGGGGTCTTGACAAGGGCTCTAACGGGGATGCAGAATAGAGGAGGGGAGAACTGCCAAATTTGGCCCCAATTTGTGGACGTGTGGTTGTTAGAAAATGTCATTGCAAACGCATTTACATTGCCGCGTGTTTTTTACTGTGTCTTAGATTTCCCCCAGTCCTTGTGTGAAGTCAGCTGGAAGCAGAAACCATATGTTAATCCGGCTATGCTCTGTTTACTTTTGCACAATAAAATATAATTGCATCTTGCACGTAAAAATAAGTTTCATTACACCGTTTCTATATTTCAGTTAGTGAGTCCAGGATTATATATTTTTTCATTATTGAGAACAAGTGCTCTGTGTAAAGGCTAAACATGGGTCAGGCTGAAAAGTTTTTATTTTAGTTTTGTAATGTGGTTGGAATTGGCCTTCCAACCAAAGCTAGAAGGTTAAAGGAAGAATGGCTTTTACATTGAGTCGCCTATAAAAATGAAGAGGTCTTTTCCCAGTAATGTGGTGTAGTAATGGTTTAACCAGGCAAACAGATGGTTGTGGTGTACGAACATTAGAGGCAAAAACTCAGCAAGCACTGCCACTAGTAGATCTCTTCTTTCAGAAGCCAGAAGAGAGCCACTAAAGGCAGAGGGGGCTTCATATTTTTGGATGTGGGCCAAATTACATTTAGTTTTTTCACGCTGTTAATGACTATAAATATGTTTTTAGATTGGGTGCTGCTTGAAAGGTTTGCTTGTGTATATGTTTGTTTGAGCACTTGAATAATTGTAAACCACCATAATGAGATGAAGTATTGTTACTGTCTAACCAATTAGCATATTGGCTAAAGAAAGCAAGATCATTACTAGACTCATGAATTTTAATGCCCTTGGTTACTTTTGTCCTACATTTACAGCTTTATGAAATCAGTTTTTTAGTAGTACGTCAAGGTCTCAAGATAATCATTATTATTAACTGTAGTAGTATGGTTCATAGTGTAGCCTCTTCATCAATAGATTACTGTGAAACCAACACCAATTTCTGCACTAAAATGCACAGTACATTTGGAAAAATTAAGTGCACACACTTCACTCAATAAGGTATTATTTTATATACTGAGGAAACAGGGCTTTTCTTAAAACATATCTCCTTCCTTGGTGTATTATTCTGTTTCCTTCCCTCCACTGTTTCTAATCCCATCCTGTTCTCTGCATCCTCCATCTACATTAGCTGACCAACCTGACGGAGATCCACGACCAGATCAGTGGAATGGCGCGGTGCCCCTACAACCCCCTTCACAACTCCACCGCCCTCATCACCTCTAGTGGGGAGCTGTACGCCGCCACGGCCATGGACTTCTCTGGCCGAGATCCCGCCATCTACCGGAGTCTGGGGGGGCTGCCTCCCCTCCGCACAGCGCAGTACAACTCCAAGTGGCTGAATGGTAAGGGGGGGGCTGCCTCAGTATTTGAAGGTGGTGGACACAGACAAGACCTTTCCAGGCAGAGATCACAGCACAAGTTTAAAAAGTGACGACCCCATAAAATGAGTGTATTGTACTTTGCGGCATCCTCCCAGCTTGTGCACGGACATTAGTGCACAGATAGAGTCACAATAATCTCCTAACGCTCCTCCAGCCTCCTGAAATTATACTGCAAGAGCCTTGGTGTTTTATATCCACAAAGCCACAATACACGATTATTAAGGATTATATTAGGGTAACTGTCCAGTTGTCTGTTCATCGTTAAAGCTGTATGGATGCATAACATTTCACTGTACCGTATATGTCCTACCTCAATTTAAGTTGATTGAACTTGAACATTGAACTGAACATACAAATCAAAAGTCTGATGTTCTACAAAACTTCCATTTTGGTTTCTAGGTAACCCAAAAGTTGTTTTTATTTGCCACTTACAGGACTTACAAGTGTAATTTTCACTTATAGCTCTGCCTTTCCCTAAAGGCACAGTCCAGTTTACATGGCAATCGTCCTGAAAATTACTATAGATCGGAGAACTTTAGATAGCTGCTGTTGTCAAGCCTTCAGAAGAGCAGGTCAATTGCTCTCTTGTCAGGGAGAGACTTTATTTTTTATTTTTATCACATTCACATTTAAGCTAAATAGAAAAAAAAATTAGGAGCCACCACATAAGCTGCTCTACAGCAACCTCTGAGAAAAGGTTTAATAACTAATTTTATGGTGAATTGATTTTTTCCCCCCCGTCTCTCCCAGTGCCAACATCTACAGAGAAGAAGTGGGGGTGGAGGGTGGAAAAAAAAGCTCTTTCATTTAAAAGTGAATTAAATCACTGTCAGGGAGAATAAAGTGTGTGGTTTAGATCCAGTAATGTCATACATAAAGATGAACGCCATGCCGTAAGGGTAGCCCGCTTCATACCGGGGTAGGAGCTATTACAGCACACCTGTGTTGGTCATTCCTCATCCTCACCTTTAGGTTTTGCGCAATGAAAAATGAGTTTTCTCATTGCGACACGGCACCATTAATAACGTAGCCTCCAGCGATTAATCCTGATCACCTGCAGGTGTGTGGTCGCGAGTCACTCACTGCACTCACGCCGTAACTTATAGTCTCTCTCTCTCTCTGCCTCTTTGTCTCTGTCTCTCGCTCGTTCTTTTGCTTTGGTTTCTGCTCGCTCTCTGCCACAGTTCCACAATGTGACTCTTTCTATTTCCTGTGTACTTTTCTTTTAACCCTTCTTTCTCCCCCTCCCGCCCGCACACAGAGCCCAACTTCGTCTCGTCGTACGACATCGGAAACTTCACGTACTTTTTCTTCCGGGAGAACGCCGTGGAGCACGACTGCGGCCGCACGGTGTTCTCGCGCGCCGGCCGCGTCTGCAAGAACGACATCGGCGGCCGTTTCCTGCTGGAGGACACCTGGACCACCTTCATGAAGGCTCGGCTGAACTGCTCGCGGCCCGGGGAAATCCCCTTCACCTACAACGAGCTGCAGGGGACCTTCTACCTGCCTGAGCTGGAGCTGCTCTATGGGATCTTCACCACCAACGTGTGAGTGCCCTGCTTGGCCTGGAGAACCCTGGTTCAGTGTACAAGTACAAGTCCAGTGCAAGTGGGGGTTAGGGCTGGAGGGGAGGGGACACACAACTCAATTGTTTTGCACTTTACATTACAGTCAAGTACTGTACTTTGGTACTTAACTGCCCACATTGTTTACCGGCGTGCTGCCCTCAAATGCTTAATGAATGCACTATTTATGTGTTATATTTATTATTATTTATACTACACAATACATGCTATGTAAATTACTCTATTTTAGTTTTTTCTTCTATATTATTTCCTTTGAATATACTGTACATTTAAGTAAATCCCAGTAATTACAGTACAGGTTGTTTTTTGTTTTGCAGTGATAGATCGAGGGAAGTGTTTACAAGGTTTTGGAGAAATGTATGTTTTTTACAAATAATATATATCTTTAAATCAAGGTATTATTGAGTTCGGTGGGTCACTTTTGTCAGAGCAGGACTTAATATCTGTGTTATATCTGCCCTGCGGTCAACTAGAGTTCAGATGGAACATAATGGAATATTTTGATTAGGCTAGGACGTTTTGTAGTTCTGATGCAGGTACATAATAGCTTGATGCCACTGGTATTATGTGTTAGTTGAAAGCCGAAGGTTCCGTAATGTACTCACAGAGCGCGTATCCTTTTCCCACAAGTTGACATCTTTTTTTATCAAGCACCGCTCATGGATCAGGTCAAAGTCTTGACCTTTTTGCCAATGGCACATTGACAATTTAAATGTAATTTTCTTAAGCATGTTTGCCCCATGGCAAGGAGAAATGTAGACATGTTAAAAAAGCTATCCTGAAACAGATAAGGCTTTATGCAGATGAACTAATAAATATACTGCATGCTATATATACAAAGACACATTCAAATGGCCGCCTTAATGTGGTCAAGACATCCTATTATAACATAATATACTGTATGTTATAATATAATATAATAATTAATAATAATTCATTCCTACAACTGCAACAATCGTGTAATGTAAAGAAATCAACCTTTATTATGACAAGTGCATATTGTGGGTGTAAAAGTATTAGCAAATAAAAAAGCTTTGTCATTATAGTCTCCTCATAACCCTCCCTTCGTCATTTGTGTGTCTCAATAATTCCCCTGCTCTCTTTTTTTCTTACACGCACACTCACGCAAAATCACACCCGCAGACCATTATTTAAAGCTGA
This sequence comes from Aphredoderus sayanus, assembly GCA_027564795.1. Lineage (NCBI taxonomy): Eukaryota > Metazoa > Chordata > Actinopteri > Percopsiformes > Aphredoderidae > Aphredoderus > Aphredoderus sayanus. Next base: position 13,842 of record JAODUG010010941.1, on the reverse strand, counting down.
GTAATCTATTCTTTATGGTCAGTGCGTTCACATTGCTGAAAAAGAAGTTATTTTGAAGGGTATCGGAAACAGTTTCCCCCGTGGGCACTGGGTTTAATGAACGGCTGCTTCGGATTATAATTCACATCGGCCAAGTGTCACAGTTTGAGCGGAGAGCTAATGCACTCATTCTTTACCTACTGGTTTGGAGGGAGGCTGTTTTGAGAACGACGAGCTTGAAAAGTCAAAGCTATATTTCAGATTTGGAGATTCGCTCGTTTTGACAGTCGGAACATCCTAATTGTTTCCCATTGACTTACTGTGTGGTCCAGTTATGATGAATGTCAGTCACCAATAGTGTGTTTGTGCACGTTTGTTCAAAGTTGGCTCTGTCGTTGGCTCAGAACATAATAAACCGTTACAGAGTTCAGCCTGGCAGAGATGCACACAGTCTGGGGAGAGTTTGGTGCTGGTGCAATGCTTTTCTCCCGCGCTCCTTTTTAATTATTTTTCTTCTTACTTTTCCCATTTTGTCTTGCCCCTCATCCATCATGGCCTCCTCCATTCATCTCCTTCTCTCTTCCCTGTCTATTCCTCTCTCTCTCTCTCTCCCTTCTCCTCTGGACCATTCAGGAACAGCATTGCCGCCTCTGCAGTGTGTGCCTTCAATCTCAGCGCTATTATGCAGGTTTTCAACGGGCCTTTCAAGTACCAGGAGAACTCACGCTCAGCCTGGCTGCCCTACCCAAACCCAAACCCAGACTTCCAGGTAAGCAGCACTTATAATGTAAGGTAATGCTGAAATTCAGGCGACACCACAAACAGCCCAATCCAGCTAATCGTCCCAGCTGCACAATGTCTATTCAGGCTTTTGTTGAATATACTGTAGGAATGTTTACAGTATGCCACATTAAATGTCTCAGAAAGGTGGTAAATTATTTTAAAAGGAGTGTAAGTAAGTGTGTCTGTTTGCCTTGTCTTGCACTTGCATTCACCCCTGTCTCTGTCAATCCAAAGGAAAGTTATTGGGATTTTACATTGGCACAGTATCCCATTAAGGCCACCCTTAACCTATAACCTGCCTCAGAGTGGCACTCTATGTTCATACTCCTCTTAAACAGCAGAGGAGCCAGCAAGCGCATCAACTAAATGCCCTATAGCTTGTGGCTTGGTATCTATTACACAGAAACGTTTTTATTACCAAAAGTGTCAGTTCTCAGTGGTGGCAGGCTTAAGAGATAGCGAAAGGGCTAATCCGCACAACACTTGGAGTGGCATTGAATTCCCGCCAAGGGCCTGGCCAATCAGGGAGGGGCGACTATTGCCCCTTTCCACACACACACATGCACAGACACACACACACATGCACACACACACATACACACATACACGTTCCCCAGCTCGGAGCCATGAAGCAGCGGTTGCTTCAGCAACAAGCAAGCACAGGCACTGCCACACTATCTGAACACTACACATGTAAGTATAAAGGGGATATGTAAGATGTAAAGACAAATACTTTCCGTTTCAGCTTACAAAAACACCCGTAAAACATAAACTCACTACTCAAGCATACGTTTACAGTCAGCATATCACTTCCAGTTGACTGAAAAACACTTACCTCCACACATATACGATATACCTTATGCGACTGATGCTGACCTCAGCCTATTGGAAATACTGCCGCCTCACTACACTGAGGGTCTATATGTACTGTAGGTTTTCCTGTGAACCAGTTCCATGGGAAACAGGATTTACTCTTCACCTCTAAGCCCACCTCTGCACCGGTGCGGTGGAGAATTCCTGCTCCTCACCGCTGGAGCGAGACTCACTTTATCTGGGTTGCCGTGACATGTTCATCAAGCATTTGTCAATGTTGGAGAATTAGATTTACGACCATGGGATTTATCACTTTCCCATAAATAAAGCCCTTTCGCGCACACACTTACAGGCACGTAAACAGGCACATACAACGGGTACATAGATCCGTAGATCTGTAGCTGTAATAAAAATCACAAGCCACATAAATACCTTACAGTACACAAATAAAATCCGCTTGCATAGCTAGGGAAGATGTCAGCCATGTAAGGATAATTATAGCTGTGAACTTATCATAACACCCAGTCTATTGATTGAGGGTTAATTCCCTGTCTGTCTGGTGAGGGGCCCCTACACCTACTCATTGGCTCCATATAGATTGATCTGGGCCGGGTTATTGAGGCTGTGCATCGTTTGTTCTTTGGGCGTCAGGAGTTAATACCATCGTGGTGTACTATAGGTTTTCTGTCAAACTGTTATTGCTTACTGTGAAAGGGCACTCGTTAACCTCCATATCGTGTTTATTTCAATGCCAAACCCCAAGTTTGGCGATAACGCTGTATTGTTAATATATTATGGGAGCAATGAAAAGCAGTTGTCGTCAGTAGGCTAAATGCCTAACGGTAGCATACTTTAGCATACTTTAGGTAACGTCAAGTTTATTTATATTGCCCTAAATCACATTACAGTCTCAAAGGGCTGTACAAGTCAAATTTTACATGGAAACAAACTACACTCTCTTAACCTCTTCCTAATGGATTAATAAGACTACTCAAAACTTTTAGCAATAAAAATAACCGTTTTTCCTTGTACTTTCTGATATTTTCAATCCCATCCAGCTTCTTTCTTTTTTTTCATATTTTTTACAAACCTTTATAAAATGCATTAAATACTGTACAGTACATTTCTAAGCATAAAAGAAAATTATGTCAAGTCATGCGTTATGCTTAGCGTCGTCCTGCGCAGAGTTCCTGTGATGAGTACAAGACAGCTGAGCGTTGAATGGGCCCGCAGCCAAATGACGGTTCTGTCCCTCACCTTGACTACACTGGGGGAAGCACACGTCCATCAGTCATGTGTTCCCAGATGCCAGAGAGCCACACCCGTCATCCAAGCCCACAGTAGCTATAGTCCAGCCTCACCGTGGCGGTCATCATGGCGTTGACACTTTGAATGCTCTGACGCCATGGGTGTCACACCCTTACACATACACAAGCCACAGATGCATCAATTCACATTTGATTCATTATACACAGCACATGTATCATTATATATATATATATATTTCCCTGTTCTCTGGGGCTTTATTTCCTATCTCTGAGCGTGGTGAGGCCACTGATCCATTACCCATCCTGGGGAAGCTTTTGGTAATTCTCATCTGTCAGCCCTGTGAAGGCCAGGGGTTGATTTGTATAAAGTATGTTGTGCTTCGACTGGCCACTGAAGGGTATCCGTTGTCCTTCAGGCTTTAGGCACTGCTCTAGAGATGCCCCATACAGCATTGGGCAATGCTCAGGCATGCATGGCTAAACTACGCTAAATTCACACGGTGCGTAACCTTATGTTACAAATAAGACCCCGACATCTGGTTAACTGTAATTGTTACGTACAATATACCATGCATATTTTAGTAAGATATTCTCAAAACCTCCAAGTAGGCCTATAATCCGTGGGTGGGGTCCTATATGCCACACATGCACTCATGGGGGGATGCGTGCTATGTACAGTCGAAGCACACACATGGTTAGCTACTGAGAGGAGATGGAGGGAGCACAGGAAAGATGACAGGGATCTTTATCACTTTTTCACTCACCTTGGTGGGAAACGGGCCTCTGTTTCACCTTGGAATGGAAAAGCCCTGCCTGTTCAAAAATACCATTCTAATGTTCTTTAACTAAAATAAAGATGTTCGTTACAGTAAAGGTTAGTCCCATTTGTTAATAATTGAGTTTACTTGATTGAATAAAACGTGTATTATGCAAATCAAAATCATTATGATTTAGTGAATAATCATTAGCACAATGATTAAATGTAGCTAAACATTCCCAACTGCGCATAAATCATATCAGTCTCCTAATAACGCAAATACAATAATTACAAATTGCCCCTCGGCATATTTGCTATTCTATTAAACGTCTAACCTTCAAAAAGCTGGACAGGTGTGCACTTTGCAGTGTAACACCTTTTTTGTCTAATATCTTAGAAGGCTATACTGTGTCTTGTAAAAGCCTACTGGATCTTTATCAAAATGTGGTACTAAAAGTGCAGAATAAAACCATAATAATCTGTGAGGATGACATTTTCTCACTATTGCGGGAGACTGGCAGTCATGTTATTACTATTAATAAATCATCGTGGATGCCAGTCATGTGGCACCATTGTCATTTATTTGTTCAATATATTTTGAAGAAAATAGAGGCTCTGAAATTGTGTGGAAATAATGAGAAATATTATATAGGGCCATGAACTAAGTGATGATACTGTACATAAACCTCCATAGAGCACATAAGGAAGAAGAAGAAACATGTTACAATTTGGTTAGTCAGACATTTCCTTTCCATCAACCTCGCTATACTGGGAACAGATCCGTAACCTAAGAAACTATGCCAAAATTGTGTCTCTATCCCAATCCCTATTTTTGGGATAGACACAATTTTGGGATCTAATTTCATTAAATTGTCAGTTTTGAGGCATTTTGCTGGTTAGACTGTACTGTATTGTACAGCTACGGTACCATAGCTGTCCGTTCTATCTGCGTGCTGAAATATTTAGCCGGTGTTCCCACACAACCCAGGCTCTGTAAATGGGAACACAAACAAAGTGGTACAGACTGCACCACACATCACTCTCCCAGCCTTGGCAATGTGTCCAATGTGGTGGGCGGAGCTTCTTAGGGAGCAACCTATGGGAGCTGTCCTCGGGTTTCAAATGCATTACCAGCAGATGGCGCCACTTCATTTGACCCATAGGACAGTGGAAAGGTGAACATATGGGGGCCCTATCATAATCCATGCCTTCCCTTCATGCCACAGTGTGGCACCATCGACTACGGCTCCTATGTCAACCTGACGGAGAGAAACCTGCAGGACGCCCAGAAGTTCCTGCTGATGCACGAGGTGGTCCAGCCTGTGGCCCCGGTGCCCTACTTCATGGAGGACAGTGTGCGCTTCACCCACGTGGCTGTGGATGTGGTGCAGGGCAAGGACACTCTGTTCCATATCATCTACCTGGCCACCGGTATGTTCTGTGTGTGTGTCTGTGTGTGTGTGCGTGTGCATGTGTGTGTGTGTGTGTGTGTGCGCTCACGCGTGTTTGCTGTTTATTTTAGCTTTTCATCTTTTCTTTTGGGAAGCTATTCTTGTGCAGCGATACCTCAGAGAACTAGGGTCAAATAACCTAATGCTTTTCTCATTTTCAATTTAATCCCATATTAAAACCCCACGTTGACAAAGAAAGGGACTATATTTTTGCTGCTAGGGAAACGTATTGCACATTTCCATTTCTTCTTGGCTGTTTGCTTGGCTGTTTATCCGGCCGTTGTACTGCACACACATAAGGGAAGTGAGTGAGGCCAGCAGGAAGGACACTGGAGGCATGGTTGTGGCAGCGAGGATGCTGCCAAGTTTGAAGTCTGCTGACATCAGTGTGATCGCTCTTTAAAACCATATGTCCTCCATATGCCCCCACAGCACACACAAACATACAGCATACACTGTAACTATAAGCACACAGCACACCCGAGCATATATCACTCACATACTGTACAATCCCCTCGCAGACAGATTGTAAACACCATGAAATTGCAACCAGTCAGTTGTCAAAACGAAGACAAGCCAGTAATGAATAACACACACACACACACTCTCACACACACACACACACACCCATACCATATATATATATATATATATATATATATATATATATATATATATATACACTTTCAAATACGAATACGAGTTAGAGACACGGTAGCTATTGGTTGAATTCTCGCCTTGCCTAAAGTTTATCACAGTGCTTGCTAAAAGAACTGTACTGAAGTGACATGTCTATGCATTCAATGTCACTGCAACATCAAATATTGGATGTTTTTGGATGCGTTTTGAGTGAGCTTCAGCAAAATGCTGCTTGTAAATGAGTTCAAAGTTAACCTGAAGCCATTAGATGTAATGATAATGTTTACCACTTAAAACAGACATTTACTGTATGTTATAGTAGACAAGACGTATACAGTAGGTTTCACCTTTGCTGTAGCATACTTGTCGGCATGTCGGCACAAAGCTTGGCAAGCTGTGAAGTAATGGTTGCTATTACAGTCAGGAGGATGTCAGGAGAATGTTACTGCATATGCACTCAGTGGAATTTCAACATAGCTATGGCTTAATGTACAGTACAATAGGCCAACTGGGTAATGTCAACATCATTTTCCTGTTGACGTATCAATGTTTTTTTTTTTGTTTTTTAGATATTCCAATTGCAATTATATTCACACACACACACACACACACACACAACACACACACACACAAACACCTGTTCCAGATCACTGGCTTGGATTCTTGCTAAAATAGCTCCTCTCTCATTGTTTTCATGGCGCTGTGATCAATGAAGCTTAGGACGAGAGCTGCCCACACCACACTATGTGGATGCTAACCAGACGCTAATGAAAACATCTGAAACAGTGCCAAGGCCATTAGCTCTGGCTAGCGCACATAAGTAATTGCACGCCATTAGTTTTAAAATGCACTCTGCTGATTGGGGCTGTTTTTCAGAACTTTGCAGTCCAAATATGTCAAGTGTCCCTAGAATACAGGTGTTCCCCGAACGCTTTTTGTAGTCGCACACAGCTACAGCTGTTTTCAACAAGTACCTGTTTTGGATTCATCGCGAAATTATAGCATTACAGCTACATGTTAGTCTTGTTGACGGTTAGGAAACACGGGCTAAAAGTGATGCAAAAGCAAAAATGTTTGTTATGATTTCGTGGACTGCTCGATCACTCGATGGACCCACTCTTGCTAATAAATGACCTCTCAGAGCGCACACCTGGAAAATATTAATAGAACTCCAACCATGCAAAGTAGCCTAAAATATGCCTTAAGAAGGAAACAAAACACCATTGGGTGCTAATTCTCACCTTCAAGCTAAATATTCACAAACCCCTCTTCTCCGCTTGCCGTCAATGTGTGCATAATTGCTTTACCTACACCCCAGGAATCACATGGATAATTGATGATGTTTGTTTGAGTTCTATCCCAAAAGAAAATGTCCCTGTGGCATAATCTCTCAACACTGGCCTTGCATTAAATTAAGGGTTTAGACAAAAAAAACTCATAATCAACTCAGATTTAGACAATATTGTGTATATTTTTTATTATATGTCCGATGTTCTTGCCTTCTCCCTCTTCTAGACTATGGCACAATCAGGAAGGTTCTTTCCCCTCTCAATCAGTCCATGGGGAGCTGCCTATTGGAGGAAATTGAATTGTTCCCGCCAAGGAAGAGGCAGCCTATCAGAAGCCTTCTCATCCTACACAGCCGTAGCGAGCTCTACGTAGGTGTTAGAGACCAGGTGGTCAAAATCCCACTCATGAGGTGCAACTATCACAAGACCAGAGAGTGAGTATGACCGTGTAGTTTATATATATATATATATAGAGAGAGAGAAATGTACTCAGGTAAATGTACAGTACTACTGTATGTATCAACTGTGGATTTATGTACTAAATCCATTAGTTTTCCCCTACCTTAGCTTGACCTGTATCCTACCCTGCCTCAACTTTAAATTAAATACACTTGAATTCACAGAGCAAATCCGTGACTAGTGCATCTACTGTACGTCCTGGACCAAATGTCTGCGTCTGACTCTACACATACACAAGCGCACGGTTAATCTCAAAGGAAAATTGGGGGAGGAAAACATGCACACGCAAGAGTTGAAAACTTTCTCTCTCACTCTCTCAAGTCCCCCCCTCCCCCTTTTTATCTGCTAGGGCCAGGCATGTGTGTGTGTCGGTGAGGGACCTCGTAGAGATTTAAAACCCCGTAAATCAGCTTTTGTCTGAGCCACCCCGAGGTTCCAGGGGTACCACTCTCCCTTCTGCACTCTCTCCCTCTCCCTTTCTCCCTCTCCCACTCCCTCTCCCTCTCATTCTCTATCACACTCCCTCTCTCTCTCTCTCTCTCTCTCTCTCTCTCTCTCTCTCTCTCACACACACACACACACTCACACACACACACAATCTCACACAAACACTTTCACTGCCTCACTCTTTCACATGCTTTCACGCACAGTTGGGCTACAGCAGTGCGTGTTAATCAGACGTATTGAGTTTCTGTCACTGTGAAAGACACTACGTCAAGGTATAAATATTGCCAAGACAAACACAAGACAGAAGCTGCAGGCAAGGGGGATTGGAAACAAGAATGGGATGCCATCCATCATTGCTATTGTAATCGCACCTTACACAATAGAATGGCATCACACCTGCATTCCTAGCCTCCTGCGCAATACGATATCAGTGTTTGCTGTAGAGATGGGGATGGATATTAAAGACTGTGGCTGTGATGGATGCTGTAGACGTTACGACACGTGTTGTCAAGTCAAATGAATGTCATTTAGGACACAGCCGTTTATTGTGAAGACATGAAACTAAATAACAAAAGAGAACTACCTCCGCCAAGGCTGTGCATAAACAATAATGTACTGTACAGAATTTTCACCACTATAAAAGAATAATCTAATCTTTGACCCACAACTAAATTAATCTAAATGAAATGTCACTTAAACACTTACTATGTTAGTCCGACCCATTAATCACTCCTGTGGGAAATATACATTTAATGTGCGTATTTACACAACAGATAAACAAACTAAACTACATACATCAATAAATACACTAAAATCTAGTCAGCCTGTCCTTGGGCAATTGTACACCAAATTTCCGGCCAAGAATCTCTAAGTTTACAATCTGTTGAGATAACATGTTAATGGTTGAGTGGAATGAACCAAGGTAAATTACAACTTTCTCTTTAGGTTTTAAAATATTAAGAAAAAAAAGGCACAAACAACAACAATGTGACAGAATGAGATACAATGAATATTTGGTGTCAAATGTGTACATTTAAAAAGATTCTTCAAAGATGACCTGCCCGCATACTATAATTACCTTCAGAACCCTATTTTCACACTTGTTAGCTTGTTTCCATTGCCTCTCGTTTTGTCCTATAGTAGCACCAGTCCCCTAACACTGCCTTGCCAGACCCTTACACCTGTTGTGTGTGTGCATGTGTGCACATGTACACAAGTACGTGTGTAATGGTGTCATCACACACCGACACACACACACTTTCTCAATTCATTGTTATGGGACACACACTTGATTACATTTCACAAGAGACACGTCAGGCCACGTTGGTGCCTGTGGCTCAGAGATATGTCGCCGTGCTGTCACTATGACCTCATATTTGCATGAAAAGAGTGACATCAGGCTTTTTTATTGCGCTCAATAAACCGCCTGAAGGAGACACAGAGAAGACAGGCTGGCCGTTTCCAGCTCTCCTCACAGCCATTTGAATCAGAACAAGCGCATATGTATGCAAACGTGGCAACATAATGCATGTGTGCCTGCCTGAAGATTACCCAAATCATCACTCAGCACTTTGTGTTAAGACATCATTTCAGGCATCCCGGAGCAACAACACTAGAAAATCAATGAGCTCATAAATAATCCAAAAAAATAAAACCATTTCCCACGTCTATTGCTTTTGTTGCTGTTTTATCCTTATGCCTTCTCTTCTTCGCCCGACGTCTTCGCTGTTTCCCACTGCTTTCTGCTGCTCGTTCCTGTGTTTTAGCATTGCAACGTTGTATTTCTTCCCCACTGTGTGGTCCACAAACATCTAATATACTGTTTCTCCTTCCTCTCCAGGGCCTGTGTGGGTGCCCGCGACCCCTACTGTGGCTGGGACCTTGTGCTGAAGAAGTGCACAACCCTGGAGGAGAGCGTACGGATGAGCCAATGGGAGCAGAGCATCACCAAGTGCCCCGTGAGTAAACCTGGCTCTCGGATGGTGTTGTTATTCATCACACACACACACACGCGCGCACGCACGCACACGCACACACACATTTCTTTTTTTGTTTGTTTTTTCTATCTCGTCTTTTTCAGCCTGTTAAATAAAACTTTGAAAGTTGGCAGAGAATGTAATTATCCTCGTTTTGCCTCCGTTCTCCCTGTTCTCTCAGTATTATTAATATAAAACACACAGTCCTCTGTGCTGAGAGCTAAAGTGTGAGTTCTCCACACAAACACACACACACACACACACACACACACTACACAACAGACTCCAACAAGAGCCTGACTTAGAGAGACATTCGCACTGAGGAAAAACATCTTGGGACTGAGCAACTTGACTTTCCCGGAGTAAATTGCACCTTGGGAATGATCAAGACTGCCGGTTCAATCATTCACTTCTGTCTCCCTGTTCATTAGCAAAACAGCCCAGCCATTTATTTTCTTGCTCCAAGTTTGGGAGCAGCATTAGGGAGAGAGGTAACCTATCAATTTTACCTCGCCTCTACTAAATTAAACCACACTTTTTTTTTTCAGAGGAGATCCATTTTTCAGGCCGGTCACAGCATGTGAGTGTGTTGAGTGCTGTCATAGTCCTCTAGGTGGTTTGATGTTCAGCGGGTTATTTGGCACTAAGAGCCAGGCTGTCCGTTGTAATGGCTTACCGGGGCTTTTGGGAGAACGAGAAACGTGACTGGCAAACAAACATGGCGCCAAACATGCGTGTAAATGAGCGAGGCGGGGCAGAAGAAGAGCTCACGCAATCGAGGTGCAGGTAGGACGCAGAATGTGTGACTCATCTTTCTCTCAAATGTACAGACCACGCTGGTCTGACTCTGCTGGATGCTTCCTGAATGAAAACAAGGATCAGAGATTCTGTTAATTTCCCTCCCAACTCAGCTGGAATGCAGCTCTCTTTACTGCTTACGGTCAGCTGTAGTAACCCGCAGAGTAAACATGTGTTCCGCCATTTAACTGGTCTACGGTAACTGGATGGAATCCATTTAGAATGACCAAGAATTGCCTTTGGCAATAACAACCTTTATTCTCATGGAAAGAAAAGCCCATTCATTGGTCTACAATAGATGCTGCCTAGCCAGGCCAGACCTGTAAAGCTGATATATAGTCATCTAACTTTGTTTCCATCAGAATTGCCTGCGTGATCCGTGTCAATGCCAAAGCATTGAAAAGGAAAACAGTATAGGAGCTCTTTGACCAACAGTAGGTATTTTATCGCTTTTGATTTGCTTGAATTGGTCTCTGAATTAGCTAATAACTGAACAAAACACTTGTGGAGGTCGGTCTTTTTTCTTCTGTTCCAGAATGGAATTTAAAGGTGTTCATATTGGCTTACACTGTGCAATTTGCTGGCAGACAGGCGATACGCTGTACTAGCATATTCACTGCCACATATGGTTTTCATTTGTATTGGGAGAACTGTGTGCAGGTTTTGGCTCACTAGATTTTTTTATAAAGACTTTTTATTGTGCATCAGACTCATCATCATCATCATCATCATCATCATCATCATCATCATCAACGAACACATCCCCTGTGTTCTATTAAGAAATAGTTGGCTGCTGTAATTCCATGAAATAAGAAATTATTTTGCTTTTGATGCAAGGCACATTTTATCTCCCTCTGTAGTGTGATATCGCCCCTTTCTGTGGTGCCCTGGCACTCCATTCTGTCCTTTTATTAGTGGGAATTATGCACTTCTTTGTTCCACCGGCGAAGAGAAATATCTAAATGGCTTAGTGAAGGAGACACATTATTGGCTGCCTCTTTCTAGTAGCGTGCTTTCTAGGAAGCTCATTGATGCAAATGTTTTCTGTCTTAATCAAGCGGCTCCAATTTGGGCACACGGCAGGGTTCAATTATGAATTCAAGCAAACAGCAGACATTATTTCTGCCACCGTCATAGCGGCAGATGGTTTTGGCTTCTCTTGGTGTGAAGGCATTCTGTTGGATTTCTAAATCAACATGGGATGTAGCTGTGAAGCAGCTCCTATCACCCACTGTCCTGAAACTCTCGTCTCGTGCGCGGCCTAAACATCACTTGTAAATTCACCTCCACTGCAATATTCAGGCCCGTTCTCTTTTTAATAAAAACGATTCCCCGGCCCGTGACTTTAATTTCCTCATTTTCCTGTCCTGCATGTCCGTTTCGCAGCGCCCATTTTCCATTTCTGAATATCGGCCTGAATGTCTGCCTGTTAGGATGTTCTCATGTCATGTCGTTGTTCATGCACGCTCCTGCTGTCCACAATGCATTCGTCGCATTGACTAAACCTCTCTGGGTGATGCAGCCGCTTTCAGATCTATTTGAAGCAAATCCATTTGTGTGTGCATCTACCTCGGCCCTCCAGTTCCTCAGACAACGTCTTTTCGGTGCTTCTGTTCCGCGGCAGTAATGCGCCGAACAAAGACACTCACGCCCCCCCCCCCCCTTCTGTTGGGATTGGCTTATCTCCCAACCCCGCCTTCTGTGCCTTCTGCCAGGTTCGCAACGTGACGGTGGACGGGGGCTTCGGCGCCTGGTCGAGCTGGGCGGCCTGCAGCCACAACGACGGCGGCGGCGGCGGCGGCGGCTCCTGCCTGTGTCGGACGCGGGCGTGCGACAGCCCCGCCCCTCAGTGCGGGGGCCAGCAGTGTCACGGCACCAGCGTGGAGGTGGCCAACTGCTCCAGGTAACCGCCGGTCCACCGGCGTGAATGTAAACACGGCCACTCCCGCGCTAACATAGCCTTGTGTGTGTGTGTGTGTGTGTGTGTGTGTGTGTGTGTGCGCGCGTTTCCGTAGAAACGGGGCGTGGACGCCCTGGACCTCGTGGTCTCCCTGCAGCACCAGCTGCGGCATCGGCTTCCAGGTCCGGCAGCGCTCCTGCAGCAACCCCACGCCGCGCCACGGAGGACGGGTGTGTGTGGGTCAGAACCGCGAGGAGAGGTGAGGACCGCACACACACACACACACACACACACACACACACACACACACACATAACATGACATTTGGCTTATTTGTTTGACGTTTGTAATTTACAGGATAAATGTATGATTTTATTCTTGTGAATAGTTGTACTATCTTTTTCTAGTTTATTTCGTTGTTCTTATGACTATCTTTTTTCTATAAAGGTTCTGTATAAATATAGTTTATTGTTGTTAGTATTATAGCAGCAGCAATAGTAGTGATTTTATCAATTTCTTTGCAACAACAACATTCAATAGACAATGTTATAACACACACAAATATTGTATACACTTCAGCAGTTTTGCACCAGATGCCATTTAACACTGCGATTTGCAACCTGCAGTTGGAAGTGAGTCTTCAGTACATTCCTCTTCTTATGCCTCAAACCAACTTTGTGACAGCCAATTAAAGAGTGAGTAGGACAGGCCTGAGCTGGGGTAATTATCTGGCTTTCACACACAGACACAGTCAGCGTTTTGAAGCTTTAGAAGCTGTGGCGTGGAATAATCGCCTCTAAAAGATGTTTGCGCAGTTCCTAAGCAACCTTCAAGGCCCTGGCGAAATTGAAAATAAATAAAGAAATAAATAAGGTTGCGACGTGAGCAACATGTGATGGAGTGTAAACCGAATGTACAAATCGCCACAGGTAGAGGGGTCAAGCTGTTAATTTCTCTGTCTGCTCTCAAGCGTGACTATTTAATCTCTTCTACAACAAACATCAGACATCCAGAGCTGGTTGGTGCTTAATGTGTGAAAATGAATGGCATTACTGGGGCAGTTCATCTTAATGGAGACTGACGCATCTTAATGAACCTACGTTTGCGTCTGGCTGCCTGTGTTACCCTCACATCCCACCATTCTTCATCCACCTCCTGGGGTACTCATGATGGGAAGCGCATGTAAATACAGTTTGGAGAGTGGGGGGGGGGGAGTTCAAGAAATTGTTACCATGGCAACATCACAATGGCCTTGTGATTGCATGCAGCCTTCAATCATTATG